>JAQIWI010002686.1:0-11739 GCA_034698825.1 Deuterosminthurus bicinctus | reverse complement strand
TCACAGCTCTCATGGCAGCGATTGGCGGCTGCGTTCTCATCATCAGTATCGGCTTGCTTAATTTGTTTGGACAGACCGTGCGGTAATTTAGTATTCTCACTTGTGACCTTGTTATTGAATTCTTAGAATATTAAATGTGCCTTTTGCAGAAAACATTCCTTACACACGGCTGGGCAGTACCAACAAATGAGAGAAATGTTCCTGTTTTTCAAAGTCTACAACGCATCAATGGACGTTTGGTACAAGGTTGTTACTCCTCCGGCATTCTTCGTATCCTCCAGTGCCATTGTAGTTTGTCTTTTCCTTACTTTCCGTGACACCGAGCTCCCAATATACTTCTACCTCTTCTGCCCATACTCGGCCTTTGCAATATTTTTAATCGAGTTTGGACTTTGCTACGATGGTCTCGTTGTAATCAATGCAACTGAAGAAATAGTTAGCACACTACGGTCTCGTTACACAAAATGCTTTAGCCGAATGTCTGTTGAGGATAAAGCAGCGGGGTTAAGGTGGGGGAAAGCAATGAAACCTGTTGTTTTTAGTGTTGGTACTTTTACCGAATTTAATATCGCTGTGCCAATCGGTCTTTGGGATGAAATCGTGAATCAGCTTCTGTTTCTGCTCGAGCTTTAGAATGTTTCTTTTGAATGTCAATGACTATAATTGAGTTTATGGAGCAATATTCCTGAAATATAATGCTTAATCTTAAAAAAATCCTTTATTTGTCACTAAGAATAGGTGAAACTTATTTCGTGAATAAAACAGGGTCTTAAAATTGGTACAAATTGAGTGATTGAATGGTGCAGAGAGACTCAGAAGACCCACTCAGTTGAACAAGGAAGGTGACCACAATGAGGGGGAAAATATTGTTAGTAATAATAATTTATGACATTAAGATAAACAATACTTTTGTGACACCAAGCCCGTTGGCGCACCTGGGAAATGTAGCTCGATGGAGAGGCACTCGCGGAGGTCACAGGTCATATAGTATGAGCCAGGGGTGCACACCCTCACTCACTCATGGCTTTTGGAGTGGATGAGTAGAGGTGAGTGGAAGCTTTTTTCCCAAATGAGTGGAGGGAGTGAGTGAAATCGAAAAAAATTGATATTAGGGAAATGAGTGGTTTCTATAATTTAGAAATAAAGGAGTGAGGAATTAGCGAGTAGTAAATTTCATTTTTGGGCTCAATGAAGGAGGGCAAAATGCAATTTTCAGCAACGAAATCAATCATTAATGGCATCTAGCGGCTAAAATATGTGGCATCTGAGCTGGCTACTCTTAAGATTATTGCCGTACAGTTGTACGATATGGATACGTTTTCAACGCTCCACAACACGCAACTGCGTGCTCTTGCAGTCATTATTGACTTCAACTCCGACTTCCAAGCTTTTCTGTAAGCCGAGCTAAAATGCAGTCAGTTATAAATGAGTCAATCTAACATTTCCACGGTCGAGAATCTTCTTTTGTGTAGGGAAGATCGACTCATGTAGAGTGCTCATGCCTAATTTAATAACCATCACACGCATAACAACGTCCACCTGTTAATTAGCTTGGCTTTGAATTATTTTTCAAACTAGAAATTTGTGTAGGAAGCTCGCTTTTCATTTTTTATACATGATCAAGTTCAATGTACGTTGAATTCTAATTTTGGGATGAGGGCAATGAGTGAGTGAATTGATAAAGTCGTGAGTGATTGATGAGGGAGGAAAAATTTACTTGAATAAAAGAGTGGTAAAATGAGTGAGTGGTAAATGTCAAAATGAGTGTTCCTGAGTGGAGGGGTCAATTACTAAATTAATTTTTTAATCTTGAGTGATGAGTGAGTGATTTTTAAATGTGCACCCCTGGTATGAGCGAGATGATGATTCAAGAAGGCCAAGTGTAATGCACAGATTAGAGAGAGATTAGTGTTTATTGTGTGTAGAGAGAGAGAGAGGAGAACCTCTCAGCACGATGGCCGAACCCCGACTAACTCAGTCAGCAGTGACAGTGGAGCTCGGAGGCACTTAACATACAGATCATCATCATCATAGTAGGCCTTAGCATGTAGTCTTATGTATATATAAGTGGCCAAGTGCCACACTTTCATGAGTGCAATTATACACCCATTCAGTTGGGCATTAAATCTATTAAATGAAATTTCACAACATATAAACTCCATTGTAAACTCGGCATTTTTTTTATCTTCCAAAGCTTGCAGTATCCATTTAAAAAAAATTAAATTTTGAAACCCCTAAAGCATTTATGTGCAGCAAATAAAATCATTTTCCTGTTCATAAAAATCCTCGGAACTTCTCGTAAAAACATTGTCAACGCCAACTCGTCGAGTATTATTTCTTGCATGATTTTTCGCCCCTTCGTTCACAAGCTTGAGCTTTGTAAAATGTCCTGCCAGTTGAATACTTGATCAAAAAATTCTTGCGTGATCTCGTCTCTGGCGGGTCTCACACCCGGGATGTGGTGATATCCCTCATCCTGTAAAAAAAAACTTGGAGTTAAAAAAAAACCAGTGCTAGATTTGACGTTTTTAAACCAAGAAGCTCAATGGTGATGGCAACCTCAAGAATAATATCTCGCACCTTTAACCAGCTAGGATGGGTTGGAATTTCGTTAGGTTCAATGTTCTCTTGATTTTCTGCCTCTGAGCGGTGTAAATCCTCTGCAGGACTGGTAGAGTAACTGTAGCCAAAGGTGGGAGTGGGATAATTGAGACTTTGCCCTGAGTTAGCAACACTGTAAGGGTCAAGCAGCATATTGGGGTCAAAAAATCTTTGCTCTCGACTGGACTGATCACACTGAATGTTAATTTCTTCATGCTGATTGGTTTGAAGACATTCCAGGTCGTATGAACAAATTAAATATTCCACACATTCCGGATGGCTGCATTTCGTGTTGTCTTCTCTTAACGACTGATGACGACGCATGTGAGCTTTTAAATTGTCGTTTCGAGTTGTTTTGAAGTCACACTCAGAACACGCAGCCGTTTTAGCTGTGCTGTGAACACTTTTTAGGTGACGTCGAAGGTGTTCCTTACATGTCGCACGATAATTGCATCCGTCACTTTCGCAAGCGAATGGCAAATCGAAATTGTGCTTTTTCTTGTGCTGTGTCAAAACCCTGGATGTCTTGGTGGTAAAGAGGCAGTCTGAGAAGTTACATTCAAATGGACGCTCATCGCTGTGTTCAGTCTTCATGTGTTCTTTGAGAGCTGGCTGGAATTTAAATTCCCTCTGACAATCAGTCACTGTACACTTGAATGGGCGCTCACCAGTATGCACTCTCATGTGAGCTTTCAGATTGTTTTTCAGTGCAAACTCCTTTCCGCAATCGGTCCCTGTACACTTGAATGGCCGCTCACCAGTGTGCGTCCTCATGTGGCTGATGAGGTCACTGTTGCTTTTAAGTTTTTTGTCACAAACATTGCATTCAACCCGTTTCTTCGGTAAAACAGCGGGCATCCCATGCTCCGATGCCATGTGATGATTGAAATTGGGTTGAGAGAGGAAATTTTCACTGCAGATATTACACTTGAGAGCGCTCTCCATTATTATTAGCAGTAAAAGGAAATTGGCTGTGCAGTTTTTGTGGCAATAATATCAAAAACTTTGGAAAGAGAACGAAAAAAAATGTCAAAAGCTTTGTAGGCGTGTTGGCGGTTGAATAGAAGTTAAAATTGATAGTGTATATACTTTTCAGGAGCAGAGTCACAGTGTCTCAGAGCATTTTTAGATTCAAAATATTCAAGCTGGCCTGTCTTAGTTCAGCGTTGACGTCACAGTTGACTAAAATAGCCTGCAGTTTCAATAAGGCACAAGTCCAGGACATGCAACAAGGAAGTGTCATTTGTTTGAAGGGATTATGACGGTGAATGTGAGCTTTGCTGCAGGGAGCCCCGTATCAGCGAATGATACTTCACCTTCAAGTGACTTCATTAAGCTCGGCCTCATCTCTCTAGGCTGAACATTTGCAAAGGAGAAATGCAGATTTTCCAGCTTTTGTATCAGCTGAATTGATGCAAATGTGTCATCTCAAAAATGAGTGGATTAGTGGGTCCTATTATTTTCTTTTACCTAGCTTTTTAACAGCATTAGGAGTTGCCCCGGGAATCCAGCACCCTCTTACTTCTGGTGAAAAAGAAGGGGAGAGTCTTATGTGGATCAATACGACCTTCAAGCTGTCGTGTGTGGCTCTTCTCTGTCACGATACGGGACGATTATAGCCACTTTATCTTTCGATTTGCACCGTCGAGGCTTGTAGTGTCCGCCGAAATCCAGATCACGGTGCATTCTTGAGATAATATCAAGTTTCTACTTTAAATGCTGGCATGTTGGGAAATGATTGCGCAGACACTACGATTGCCATGATATTTCAATGCAATAATAACAATTAACTTTTTATTACATGCTGCGGACAGAGAATATTTAACAAAATTTTGATGAGCATGAGTAAACTTCGCAAGTTAGATTACTACAATGACAATGAAACTAATTTTTAAATAAGTTGCAAATTCCACCCAATAATATGTTGAATTATTTTTACGTTTCCCAGGGTAAATTCAATACTAGAAATCTAAAGCCCAATCCTACAAAACTAAGTCAACAAGGGCTTGAAAGGCACCTGCTCCTGTTTGGGAACTAGCGTTATAATCAACTCCCTTTTCCGTAAGTGTGTTAGTGTCGTTGTTTACCGTAGAAATTGAACCAGCTCTATAAATTATGGCTCCATTATGGTTAATATAATTTTTAGCAGCAGTAATGTTACCAGTATTAGTTGCGTTTACAGTTTTCCCCACCGTATTTACTAGTTGACCATTAGCCGTCGTTGTGTTTCTTGTTTGTTGAATAGCACCACTTTTCACAAGACTTACTTTGTCATTCTCGTCAACACTTTTCCCATTTATGTCGACACCATCTTTAGTTACACTTGAGTCCAAAGCTACAGTAAACTAGAGGTTAAGATCATCTGTTTGTTGGAAAAAATTTCAAACGACCTAAGTATTTGTTTGAGCATATAATTACCTTTGGATTTGTTGGTTCCATTAATCTAAGATGCAGCTAACACAGAAATCTGGGTGCCATTGTTTGTGTTAACGCTCAGTTTTGTCGGAATGTTTTTAACATTTACTCCCGCGTCAACGATTTCAACGACAAACGTAAACTGGAAGATATGCAAAACAAATGTTACAAACATTTCAAATAAAAAAATAATTTTTGCGAGAATTGACTACTTACAGTCGCAATCAGAATGATCGTTGGGTGAAAGTCTTGAAAATGGAAAAGGGTTGAGGGAGGTATGATTATATTCTGCAGGTCGACCGAGAGTTTTTGTGCGAAATAGAAAAGATTGTCCTGAATGCTCCATCGCTGCTCCAGCTTTGTTATTTCCACAAGCTAAATGCCACTTTTATTAAATTTTTTCCAAGTTTTCCTTCCGCATCTGTTCCACGTGTGAATAGGACAAATTGAGACAAAATTAGAACAGAAGAGTGTGGCAGATGTTTATTGTTACAGTTTACCTGAAGAAGTACGAATAATTTTGAGCTTTGGGCTTCCTGCACAATGAACTCTGGGATTTGTTTAATTGCCAACGGCGCATTAAATTTTTCAAAGTTGCCAAGTCATAGATGAGGAGTCAGCTTTCAGGAAAGAAGCTTCTATTTAAATTCTGCCAGGCTCATTCTAGCAACGATGTTTTTGCGTACACAGCGTATGCATTTTTCCCCTTAAAGTTGTCTGGTTGTGTTATAATACAAAAGCATAAAAAAAACAAAAGAGGAGGGAAAAATCGGAACAATATTATAAAAATGTTAGTGGGGAATGCGTCATCTTTTTGGCACGATATTTTCTGTATCTAACTTGGCTACATTAGCTGCATTGAATTCCACGTACAGTTCGATTCACAGTTGAAGGCCAGGAAAATTACATAATAATAATAATAAGTTGTTTCAAGTCCCTTGCAAATGATAAAAAATCCAAGCAGTTATTTCTTTATATCTTGACGACTCATCACAACTAATAAGCACAGAAAAACCAATGACATATGATGGTCTGGTTTAAAAAAGCGCACGAAATCAGTGGAAACATAAAGTCGATTCTAAAAACTTAATAAAGGCACAAACTAATTACAAAAATAAAACATTGCACTATGATCTATCAAAGAATTAGATGAACTAATTTATCCCAAGAAATCACCTTCTGGTTCTGGCTTGTTTCTTTAGCAAGCACTTCAGGCTGGCCAACAACCTAATACGTGCTCTTGCATAACTGTACTTCCTTGTTTGCAGCAATGTCTTGAGCTTATCCAAGTATCCTTGAGATAAGCAAATTGAACACAAGTCGTCTCCGCAATCTATTTTTGAATTTCAGGTTCCATCCAATTCAATTCATCCGTAGGTTGATCTTGTTAAACCGAATTTCATTACAGACCAAAGAGCACCAAGAAGATTAAAAGAACCGTTTTTTGAATGAGTTTCATGAGCCATGATCCAACTTGAGTGAGCTTTCGCTCGCGTGTTAAACCAAAACTAAAAAGATGTCACATCCACCCATAGTTAATTTCTATAGAATCCTACTCTGTGAGTAAATAAAATTCAAATACATGTTAGTTCGTCAAATATCGATCAAACAACAAAAAATATCAGAGAGGAAAGCTTTTAGAAGTTCTTAGCATACAACACTGAAAAGGAGGGAAAGTCATTGTGAATTCATGGTTGAAAACTTTGCTGCTCTTTACTACACTCGTCAAATATGTGGAAACTGTCATAAATGTCAGGGCTTGTCAGAAAACCCCTTTGAAGCCCCTGCCTTCAATTTAATGAGCTCATAAGGTACCTAAAACGCTGGTAACCTGGCAACGAAGCAAACATTGCTCTGTTCTAGAAATTTCTACAGGCGTTTAATGGGCACAATCGGTCCTCATAAAAAGTCGGCACGTCAACAAAGGCGTGGCAGTTTTCTGAACAGTAGCCATTGTACCTCTCGAGCGGCAGGAATGGTTGTGAATTGCTTGCTCTATTTTCATAAAAAGGATTTTAAAAAAAGGAATTGTTTCGAAATTTAAGTAGAAATTGTGCTAATCCACTGCAGTTTCACTCGACCAGTCAAAACAAAAATGCCAGTCAAGGGTGGAAATCAAAGACGTCGTGGATTAAGTAAAGCGGTAGAAAAATTAAAAAAACCAGTGACCAGATCCCACGTCAAGGGAGCTACTAAACGTAGTCACAAAGGAACTTCAACTTTGGCTTTGGCAAAATGTGCCCAGTTTGTTTTCAAATCTTTAGCTTACACAGCCTGCACTTTCCATGCAGCTCCAATGAAATTCAAGGACGGCGTTTGTTCTCTCATCAATACAAAGTCGGACAAATTCGTCCACTATTGTTTTCTGTTCTTTTTATTCGCTCGTATCATAAATATTTTTTATATTTGTTCGTTTCTAATATTTGAGGAGTTCAAAATCACAACTTTGATTTCATTAACAATTCTTGTTTTCTTGGTACTTGGGGTTGGTATGGGCTGTTGCAATATTTTGGTGAGTAAGGAGACTGTCCAACTTGTCAACTCTTGGGGTCAGGTTGTCCAAAGTCTAGAAGAAGTTCGAGGACGGCCAGTGGACATGTTTGAGGATGTTGCACTGAGCATTAAAATTGTGGGACTTGGAGGAATTCTTACACTAGCTCCATTGGTACTGTCTGTTTTGACCTTGGTGTTCCCGGACCTGCCTGTTTCCATACAATATCAAATGAGACAAATACTTCCAGCCTTGCCGGTAATCTGGTGTCAGCTCTTTTTTTTTTCATTTGAGTTGATGACTGGAGTCTTCACAGCTCTCATGGCAGCAATTGGCGGCTGCGTTCTCATCATCAGCATCGGCTTGCTTAATTTGTTTGGACAGACTATGCGGTAATTCATTGTACTCACTTGTAGTTTATCGAATTCAAAACATTTTTGTGCCTTTTGTAGTAAACAACCATTGAACACGGCTGCGCAGTACGAACAAATGACAGAAAACTTCCTGCTTTTCAAAGTGTACAACGCATTATTGGACGTTTGGGTCAAGGTCGTGACTCCTTTACAATTCTTCGTAAGCTCCAGTGCCATTGTCGTTTGCCTTTACCTTACTTTCCGTACATTACACACCGAGCTCCCAATATACCTTTACCTTTTCTGCCCATACTCGGCCTTTGCAATATTTTTAATTGAGTTTGGACTTTGCTACGACGGTCTAGTTGTAACCAATGCAACTGAAGAAACAGTTAACAGACTTCGGTCCCGTTACACCAAATGCTTTAGCCGAATGTCTGTAGAGGATAAAGCAGCGGCGTTAAGGTGGGGGAAAGCAATGAAACCTGCTGTTTTTAGTGTTGGTACTTTCACCGAACATAATATCGCTGTGCCAATCGGTCTTTGGGATGAAATCGTGAATCAGCTTCTCTTTCTGCTCGAGCTTTAGAATGTCGATGACAGTAATTTAATTTTGCTTGATTTACCTACTTTCTACTCTGCATTTAGAAACTAATACATAACAAAGCATTTGCTCCCTGCTGACATAAATAGCTCAACCGTTTTCATGTATTTTTTTTATTCACATTGCATTCTGATTCCTTCCTAAAACACAGGAGAGTTGAGGGTAAAAGAGTTTACATATGCTCGGCCTTAGAAACTGAAGAAATCCAACGGGGTTAATTTTTAATTAGCTAAGGCAATCGATGGAGCTCCCGTCCGGGCCCAGATCTACTTATAAATTCAGAAGCGAAAAGTGTCGCAGCATTTCTAATTTATACGTCCTTAATAGTGTAGTTAAATGAGGGGACATTTTACTGTGTGATGGAAGAAAATCAAAGCTACGATTCTTTCGTATAAAAGGAGTAGTTATTCCAGGCGTGGGTAGAAGAAGGTCAGTCATAAGTTTCTGATGAAATCCTGAATCAGCTTGTATTTCGACTCGAGCTTTAGAAATTTGCTCTAGAATGTCGACGACAGTAATTTAATATTGCTTTATTAACGTAATGTTCTACTCGTCTATCAATTGTGTACTGAGGTAGAAACAAATGCATAAACGAAGCATTTGCCCCCTGGTGACATAAATAGCTCAACCATGTTCATGTATGTTTATTCACATTGCATTGTGACTATTTACGAAAACAAAGGAAAATGATGGGCAAAGGAGTGTACATATGCTCTGCCTTAAAAACTCAACAACTCCTACGGTGATAATTTTTAATTAGCTAAGCCGGTCGATGGAGCTCCCGTCCGGGCCCAGATCTACTTACGAATTCAGAAGTGAAAAGCGTCGCAGCGTTTCTACTTAATACCTCATTCATTTTGTAGTTATAGCAGTGGGCATTTTAGTGTATAATGGAAGCAAAATAAAGCTACGATCCATTTGCAAAGGAGTTATATTACAGGCGTTGGTAGAAGTAAGGTCAGCTAATTTTCTATAGCATTAGCGTGGGTGAGTGCCTCACAACAACAGGTGCAACCATCCTTGCAATCGCTTGTTTGTGAATGGAAAACTCAATAGTCTGATGCGATGTTCTCGAAAGTCTTCAACCGTCAGGTGAAGTGGCTTGTTGGGTTAAGAATGTTGAAGCCATAGAGAGACTTACTTTCGGTTCTTCTGCTAAGGCACAGAATCTCCTTTGAAAAAAGTGTGAGCGCTTGAAAGGTCACGCGCTCCCTCAGCTTTGATGATAGCGAAAGACGGTACGAAGCACTACTTGTTTTCGCAGCTATTGCCAGGGATGGCAAAACAGCAGAGTTTGTGCTCATATGCATTTCATCGCGCATTAGCCAATAATCTGTTTATCAAATAAATGTTTTTACAAACTGGTACAATAAAACTCGACACCAATTAATCATTAGAATTTTATTTGACTTCATACATTTGTCACACTAACTAAAATGTAGGTTTAAAATACTTTTTATAAATTCTACTACGTTATTTCGATCTGAACAGATGTTTTGAATTTCCATATCAACACTTGATTTTAACAAAACCAGACAACTTCAGATCTAACCAACAGTACAGTATATGCCCTTATCTATTAGCACCGTTGGGTTAATTTCGTTTGAGACTGCTTTGTACACATGGTAGAAGCTAGAATCCCCAAACTTTCTGTTAGGGAAGAGTAGGTACCGGGTACCGTAATGTTATTGGCAAAAATGTAAGGCTTGTGTGAATGAGAGAGAAGAGTGTATGGATACGAGGCGGCAAACGGGAGAACCTTCTGGGACTTACCCACGGCATGGCCAGGAAGGAAGACATGTTTTCTGGAGACGCATCGGCACCAAATTCCCGTTTAAATTTTCTTACAAGTTTCATTCGTTTCAATAAATATTTCATATCCTTCTAACCGCAAAATTACTCTGAAGTATCCTACGCGATATGGACTTTATTATCATCATATCCTTACGTCATCCTATGGACCTGGAGGACAATATTCTACTAAGGATTTTACTCCTCTTTTTCATCCCGGAACATTTATTTCTCATGGTGGGGATACAATCTTCTTTGTGAAGCTCCTGGACTCTGGATAAAGCGGTAAAAGTACATTTTATTATATTCTTTTTCTCTTTTCCTGATTCCTCATGTGTCTGGTTGGTTGGATTTGGCTTGAAAATGGTTGGTCAGTGCTATGTCATGAGTCAATTTTCGTCCTGAATTTTAAATGCCATTTCAATTGGGTTCATTTGATGTCATTTTTGAGTCATTTTTTTAGCGCTGTGAGTACGTACGGTGAGTTTAGTTTCGAAGACTTGTAGCTAAAGCTTTCATTTTTTTTTGCGTGAAGATTGTGCATAGTTTTAGTGGAGGTTGAGTGCGAATTTTCCAGGATTCTTATTTCGACGTGGTGACAACAACGTTGTTGTTCAGCATCGTATTTTTTTGGGACTTAAGGTCTGACATATGTAGTTGCGCGTAAGTAAATGGAAGTGAATTTGTGTAGTTTAATCAGTCAGTTTTGTTGGCCGTATAGTTTTCACCGAATTTTCAAAATCCGACAGCGGCTAAGTGAAAAAGGTTATACGTGGAAACCCCCAGTTGAGGTGTTAATAAAGGGTGTGCATACGGGAAGGGGTAGTTTAGTATGGGACATATTGCGGGTGGGTGAAAGTTGTTTTTGATAGCATGTACAAATCTCCTTTGCAAATGTGAATGATGGGAGTGCATGTGAGATGGTTTACGCGTGTGATGTAGAATAAGGGAGAAGTTGAGGGTGGGTGAGTTTTGGCTTTGGTTGGATGTGAGAATTGGTTTGTTTTTTTTGGGAAAGCATGTGGGGGTGGATCCTGAAAAAATTTAAAATCTTTCGGTGGCGATCTTCCACAAGTGCAGCCTTTCCTTTTTTAAAAATCTTTTGAGGACTCTTAAACGGGAAGAATTATGCCGAGCCAGAAGAAACAGATGACGGACTCTGGTGGTTGTTTGGATTTGCATACTAAAATTGACCCAACGACGTTTGAGGTGAAACTTGACAACTTAGACTGGCATATTCACCAGTTTTAATTGAGTAATTTAATTAATAAAATTCTTTTGATTAAGTTTAGTGGTGAATTGTGAAACTGAGGTATAATTTTTGTTGTTGTAGACATTGCATTTGGTCAAGATAAAGATTTGTGGAGCAAGTGCAGCTTCTCAGGTCCAGATCGCTGTGGTGATGAGTAAGGCGACCACTTTTCTGCTTTTTTAAAAGGTCAATTTCTGCTTTTGGGACTTTGGAAATCTGCTTTTTCTGCTTT
>JAQIWI010002685.1:0-11739 GCA_034698825.1 Deuterosminthurus bicinctus | reverse complement strand
ATTTGCATGTGCAAAGTATAAGGACTCCTGCCGTCGTAGGCGAATTAAGCCTCCGAAGCTTACAACCATAGCAAAAAATATGTTTAGCTTCAACGCCAATTGATATTTTAGTGAAAAACACCCAATGCTAAAACGGAGATGAGATTGATACGACAACTGGACATTGGCTACATGGATGTTTTTCTGAGAATTATCGCCCTTTCGTTTGTTTCATCAGCTAAAAACACTCGTGATACTTGTGGGTCTAACGGGTTCTTTGCAAAACGGACTTTTAGAGTTCGATTGAACCCCAATGGCCATGCATAAACTGCAGGGGATACTTTGATCGTAATTCATGATCTCGTCACCATCGTAGCAAGCAAGTAAACAGTATGTTTAACTCTCACGCCATTTGAAATTGAACTTAAAAGCAGACAGTTATTGATTACGGTTAATTTCCGAAGAATCAATTCGATGATGTTGTAATTTCCAGTAAAGCTCGTTTACCATTTGGTTCCTCAACTTAGTACACACGTTACTTGCGGATCTCATAGCCTCCGTGTAAAACGGACGTGAGTCCGATTGAACTCCAATGGCCATGCATAAAGAAGATATAGCTGCTGTCGGAGGCGTAAAAAAGTCGAACATGCATTTGATTTGCTGTCGGAAGTTAATGACAAAATTGAATCTGGTCAGTCATTTAGAGGGTCTTCCTTGTCCTCCTCATGGGCTTGAGTTTTCGAACCAGTATCGCATTTTCTCCAGCTGTCTTTTATCACTTTAAGTATGCTGGATGGTCGTCTATTTCTGCAAGAAAATTGATTACATTGATGAAACTGGCGAACAAATACATCCCAAAGTAGCCACAGAATGTACTAGTCATCCAAACTCTTCATGGGCCGTCCTAATAATCTCCAGGGTTTCTCCAAGCAATGTAATTTTGTTCCTTTGGACCATTTCAATTCCTGTTTGAGTCTAAATCAAAGAATGCAGTGTCGGATTATCAACTGTGACGACTTATAATGATCTGTAACTGCATCTTTTATTATCGTGGTAACAGACGAATAGAAAGTCAGAACTACTGGCGGCTTGGGCTTGACGACGAATGTTGCGGCACTTCAACGTCACTAAACAGCTCTATTTGAAAAGATTAGAGATGCCAAGCACTGCGTTCCGAATTAATCATAGTAAACAACAATTCAAACACAAGTATACGAACTGTACACAGTGCACAGTGCACACTAACATTTGATAGCAATGCCAAAGCAAATGTAAATGAAAACAGCGTAATCATAGGTGAAGTCAGCTCAATTATGCTGCATGACTTTCATTCATAATGCTGAATCGTTTCAATTTGATGCATGCTTTTGAATCACTCCGTGGCAATATGGCTTTACAGCAAAATATTTTAAACGGCGTCAACTTTAGCTAGCAATGGTATCCGAATAATTTCGCTCAGTTTAAAATTTTTCAAGGCCTTTAATTACTCTTTTTGTACAAACCAAAGAATATATCGTCGGATCAATACTAGGACTTTCTTTGATAAAGGGCTCCGAGCTCAATTATTACACCCCATGTACAAATTGCAGAGGACGATTTGGGAGTTATTAATACTCTCATCACTGTTCTTATTCAGGAATTCGATGACAGCAGCATCATTGACATTAGTAACAAGAAAAGGTGGGTGGATAATGTTGGTAAGTATGGTCATTGAATTATGAACCAGAGGTGTGGCCCATGGGATTTTAAATGGCAACCCATTAGACTTACTCGGGCTGAGACCGGCTATGTTTTTAGATACTGGTTTTAATTGACATTAGATGAACTGAAATCATCCGAGGAGTAGGAGACAATTGAAAATGGAGACTTGGAGGCGCTTTTGTACTCTCCAATATCCATTTGTTCATGGTTATCAAATGGGACTAAGGAGCTGATGGCTGAAAAACGTGGTTAGGTTAATGGTGAAATTGGGGGAGACGTTGATGCTGAGGAGAGTTGTGAAGTTGCTATTAAAGATGATACTGCTGCGGATTGCGTCCAAGATGGAACTGTTGTCCGAGATATCATGGAGGACGAACATCGAGTTGACTTGCAGTTATTAGAAGCCAATGGCAGGAAGTTGGCGATTGCTGAAAAAGTCAAAAGATGCCCAAGACAACGCTTTGGATGAATCACCCAAGAAGAAAGTGAGGAGATGGATGATACGAAAATGATGCGATTGTTGAAATGAATTTTCTAAGCTTTGAACCAAGTCAAGCCATTTGGAATAGTGCCTTTGGTGAGCTAATTTAAAATAAATTATTTTTGTGTTTATTTCTTAGTGTTGTAAATAAAGTCAAGTCATAAAACGAAGGAGTGTCTTCCTACAAATGGAGATGTGTATATTTCTTTGAATTGGTTGCATTTTGGTCCAGCTGGTTCAGAAGATACGAATTTATTTTTAAAATTGCATACGATTTTCCAAGTCAGTAGTTTCTTATGAATGGCAGGCAGGCAAGTTAACAAATTACTATGGCCATGGAACATGAATGCAACTTATTTGCATTTACAAAGTATAAGGACTCAGGCCGTTGTAGGCAAAGTAAGCCTCGTAAGCCTACAACCGTAGCTAAAATTATGTTCAACTCCAACGCCACTTCATATTTAAATAATAAACACTTTGGGTTCCCCACTAGACTAGGTTGCACTTAGATTTAACATTGGCATACATGGGCTCTTTTCTAAGAATTCTCGCCCTTTCTTTTGTTTCCTCAGCCAAAAGCACTCGTGCTACTTGTGGGTCTCAGAGGTTCTTTGTAAAACGGTCTTAGAGTCCGACTGAACCCCAATGACAATGCATAAACTGCCCTGCAGTTACCAAAGCATCCCCTGGATGCTTTGGTAGTAATTCATGATCTCGTCACCACCTTCCGTACCAACATTTGCTCAGACACTACGGAGCCTATTTCTGAAAATCTGGAACGAAATGGTCGCGGATTTGGTGCAGATATCGATGCTGATGAGAGTTCTGAGGTCGCTGTAGATGTCGCGAGTATTGCTGCGGATCGGGCGGGCAGACTCATTCGTGACTGTGATTTCCAATGATATCTTGTTACGTCCGCCTGACTCCATTGAGCAATCGTTTTTTTGGTTTTTTTCGCACCTTGCTGCTGAGGACCTTTTCAATTACTCTGGCCGTCCAAACCAAAGAATATATTGTTGGATTAACAATCTTTCCTTTGACTCATACGTGAGCTCAAACTTGCATTTCAAAGTCAGGGCGATGTGCTAGGAGCAGCAGAAATTGAGAGAGTTGTGGTAGAATGGATAGTCGTTGTGAGCCACGTGACCCCTTGATAGTCACTGTTCTGAATCCTTTGTTGGCTCCGATATCCTTTTTTTAGTCCTCCGGCAACCCTATGAAGCTGGAGAGAACAAACTGAATGGAATGAAGAAGCTCAGTTTTCTTTGAGCAGTTGACTTGATTGTATCGACTGTGGAGAATACAAGGCCAATTTTAGTAAAGTATAAAACTGACGACAATCCTCAACAAAGTTGTTGTTTTGAGTCAACCTTTTGTTGACAATGTCTCCGACCATCGGGACCGTTTGGTACCGACATCCTGGTTCATCGTTCTATGTTCGAGCGAATTCTTTGTCAAGCCCGCGGCTATATGTCCAGCCTTGTTATTAAAATCAATGTTACCAGCATTGTCCCCAGCAGAGGGTGACCACCGAAGAGGCTGAACGCATTGACGAAGGTTATATGATGGTGATGAGGAATTAGATGACAGCAGCCTTATTGACATTAGCACCGAGGAAAGTTGGATGGGCAATGTTGGTAAGTGTGGTCATTTAATTAATACGAACAAGAGATGTGGGATTTTATGGCAGCCCGTTCGACTTAACTCGAGACGAGCCAGGGCATATTTTTAGAAACCGTACCGAAAATTATGTATAACTCCAACGCCATTTGATATTAAAGTTAAAAACACATTATGCCGAGCTGAAGATTTTAAGGTAACGTGGGCTAAATGGACGCTGTCATATTCTGGTTCTCCCATTTGTTTACTGTGCTAAAATTACACGTGTTACTGGTGGATCTCACAGGTTGTTTGTAAAACGGACTTCAAATCCGATTCAACTCCAATGGCCATGCATTAACTGCAGGGGTAGCTTTGATAATAATTATAGATAAAAAGACAGACACTAGATAACAAGTGCAAAATCCTACTCATGCTCTTTGCTTCTGGCTATAAGCTTCAACCTGAAAATGAGCATGATGAACAAGCAAGCTTTAACTCTAGTTTCGCAAGGTTCACCGAATAAATTAATACAATGAGTTGGATTAAATGAGTAGGAATCCGATAAGTGATAACAGAATACGGCTGGTCCGCAGCAATAAGTAATACACAGCATGGCCCATCCATCAGTTACAATGAGCTTATCTGTGTCAAAAGGCGCCGGAACCGCGAATGACCGGTTTGACAAGTCATAAACATCGCATTGCATTGGCCAATTTTAGATTAAAAAGGCAACATCAATAATTTACATACGCCCGATATGTTTCTCATGCAAAATGTATTTGAGTTGAATTATTTATTCAATTGGATAGGAAGTACTACGTACAAGCACTCTACAATTGTCTTTGTCCCAAATGCTCTCTGCAATGCTATTTGCCAGCACTTTGGCTTTTTTTGGTGGCATACGACAATCGCGAATAAAAACTTGTTTTAGATCAGGTAGCAATGACACGAAATCGTTATAAACAAACATGTTCAATATCTCGTGTATGATTGCTCTGAGCAAAAGAATGACCATGGGCATCTCCCAAGGTTCTTTCAGACAGCATCTTTCAATGCTTTCCGTTAACTTGTTCCTTGTTTCTATTTTACGCTCGCTAATGAATTCACGCATAATTGAAACAAGATTGCCTCCGTTGGTGTCAGCTGCCGTTCCACAAACGACATCCGAAAACTTCATTTCATGTTTATCGAAATATTGTTTATTGCTTTCCCACCAGCTTCCCATTGAAGTTTCCAATTCGCAGTGCGTCACAAACAGAATGACTGGAACGCTACTTTGACAGATTCCGTGGACAAAGACCTTGTAATTCGTCTGCGTCATTTCCTTGATGCGGCCTTGTGGGATGACATAAATGAGAAGATTCACACCGTTACTCTCCGAAAGACTATCGACAAGTAAAACCAAATTCTTGATTGCTTCCGTAGCTGCCACTCGGCCATGAGTTCCCTCGGATAAACCAGCGGTGTCATAAAGAGTGAAGTCGCCAAATGGGTAACTTTGGTATTTGAATGTACAACCGACGGCCTCGTTGGATACTTGAGCGTCGGTTGATTGGGTGAGCAGATTTATCAAGGAGCTTTTTCCGCTCCCTTTCAATTATTGCCATACAAAAATAAGTTGCCATTAGTTTGAGGTGAACTGAAGTGCAGTCGAGTTGAGACGGAAAAGTAAATATGTGTAGAACTAACCTGATTCCCCAAAGATAACAATATTTTTTGGCCCTGAATCTGACGACGCCATAATGATGGATCGGATTTGTGTAACATGCAATCAGCTGGATACAAAATTTCCAGTTTGCAGTAATGTTGTAATTAAAAAACAAATGTCAAATGAGCCGAGTCGGAAATACTTGTCACACGGAAGGTCTACAAATCACTGATGACTTGTTGTGAAAACGACAAGCTCAGTTGGCGCTCTTGCTTATTGTACTGATGATGTCCCGACGTTCAACACAGTTTTGCTTGCAATTCGTTGTTGTGTGATACATTAGAAAAGATATAACAACAGAGAGCACGGATGCTCTCTGCTTCTAACTGTAAGCCTCACTCATCGTTATCAGCATCAATATCTGCCCAAATCTGCAACCAACTCGTTCCAGATTTGCAGAAATCAGCTCCGTCTTATCTTATCTGAACCAATGTTGGCAGGGAAGGTGGTGACGGGACGAAATCATGAATTATTCTATAACGAATATCAAGCAAGGCAGTGTTGAACGACGCGCCTAAAGAACTTTTCTACTTCACAAACACACGGGATCATCAGTGACTTTGAAAGTTTCCCTCAAACTTTCATCGAATCTGACGCTCTTCTTTGTCGTACATAAAAATTGGTTCAAGATCAATTATTTGGAAGCGTACGATTGGATTAAATCATCATTTAAGAGCACTATGGATTCAAATCAATACAAGAAAAATATTGTCATCTTTAGAGAAACAGGTAGAAAAACTGAATGTTTATATTTAATAACGATGTACAACAGATTGGAACCATTTTAGTTAAATTAACAAAACTTGGAACAAATTTTTGTTTGCCGTTGCATATACAGGGGGTGGAAAAAGCTCGTTGATTAATCTTCTCACCCAATCTTCCATGGCTCGAGTATCCGACAAGGCGATCGGTTCTAAATTCAAGTACCAGAGTTATTCACACCGCCATTTCACTCTTTATGACACAGCGGGTTTATCCGGAGAAAGTCAAGGTCAATCAGGCTCCATCGTCGCAATCAAGAACTTGATTACCCTTCTCAACTCCCTCCGTTCAGGTGGTGTGAGTCTCCTCATCTATGTCATTCCACAAGGCCGGATAAAGGAAACGACAGAGAACAATTATAACCTATTTGTTCGAGGAATCTGTCAGAGTCAAGTTCCAGTTATTTTGGCCGTGACGCACTGCGAATTGGAAACTTATATGATGAGCTGGTGGAAAAATAATGAAAGTCACTTCAGTAACTACGACATGAATTTTGCGGAGGTTGTTTGTGGAACGGCTGCGGCTGCTGATCCAAGTAACATAACTCCAGCTTCACTTGGTCCGCACATTTTACGGCGAAGGGATGAAACCAGACAGCGGCTAGAAGAAAGCATTGGAAGGTGCTGTCAGCAATATCCGTGGAGGATGACCACCTTGATAAGCTGGTTCAAGTTGTCCTTCAACCAAGTTTGGAAGTCTGCGTTCGGCGGCAATATTATCTCAATCCTACCTTATCTGCGCGATATTCTTGTAACTGAAGGACAACTTTCAAAGGAAGAAGCCATTGCGCTGTCAAATGAAATAGCAGAGGGGTCAATTTTTCTGTAATGTTGTTCAGTCTAGTAAAAATACTTAGCATACGGACAATAGTTTGCTTTTTGGGCCAGCTGGTTCAAAAGACTTGTATTTATTTTTGAAAATGTGTACGATTTTCCAGGTCAATTGTTGCTTATGACTGGAAGGTAGGCAAGGTAGCAAATTACTAATGTCCATGTCTATGGAACATAAATGAAACTCTACACATGCAAAGTATACGGAGTCACGCTGTTTAACTCCAACGCCACTTGATATTAAATTTTAAAGCAGATTGTGGGCCGTGGAAGTAGCGTCGGCCCAATTCTTGTCGATATCCACGGATTTCCAATAATTATCGTCATTGTGGATCTCACAGGTTCTTTTTAAAAAGGACTTAGATTCCGATTTAACCCCAATGGCCATGCATAAACTGCTGGGGATGCTTTGATAATAGTTCATGATCTCGTCGCCACCTTCCTTACCAACATTCGCTCAGATAAAACGGAGCTGATTTCTGAAAATCTGAAACGATCGATTATGGGGAAGCCAATGATGCCGATGATAGTGCTGAGATCGCTGTGGATGTCGCGAGTGATGCTGCGGATTAAGATGGAGCCATGTGTTGAATGAAAGTGTAAGACGAGGAAACGAAGTGAATACAGACCCTTAATCAAGATTATCTCATTATCAATTGGCTTAGCACTATGACTTCTAGAACAAGTGTGCTCTTTCTGGAATCTGCTATCTGAATTACAAAGCTTGAACAGAAATACTAAACAGTAGAAGGCTCAAGCCGTGTTCAGTACATAAGAAGAAGACTAATGGCATTCTCAACCGCAATTTGTGCTGTAACCACAAGCATCTTGTCATATCGCTTCAGTTTGGTTGGAGCCGGCACCAAACACCTCTTCCGCAGTGTTATGGCTTTAGAGCAAAATATTTTAAACGGCGTCGACTTTAGCTAGCAATGGTATTCAAATATTTTAGCTCAGTTGAATTTTTTTAAGGCCTTTAATAACTCTTTTCGTCCAAACCAAAGAATATATTGTGGGATTAGCAATAAATTCTTCTGACTTGAGCTCACGCTTGCTTTTCAAAAGCAGGCCGATGTGCTAGGTGTAGCAGAAGTGGCAGGATTTGTGTTGGAATGGATAGTAGATGCGAGCTACGTGACTCCTTGATGTTCACTGTTTTTAATCATTTTTGGCTCCGATATCCTTTTTTTAGCCTTCGGGTAATCCCTTGGAGCTGGAGAGAAAAAACTGAATGCGATAAAGAAACTCAGTTTCCTTTGAGCAGTTGACTTGTTTGTATCCACTGTGGAGAATACTGAGAAGACAAGGTCAATTTTATTAAAGCATAAAACTGACGACAATCATCATCAAAGTTGTTTTGACTTAACTTGCACCTGAACGTGAATCTTCTTGACAATGTCTCCGACCAACGGGAGCGTTTGGTACCGACATCCTGGTACCTCGTTCTATTTTCGAGCAAACTCTGTGTCAAGCCCGCGGCTATATGTCCAGCCTAGTTATTACAATCATAGTTACCAACATTGTCCCCAGCAGAGGGTGACCACCGAAGACTTTGACGAAGGTTATGATGGTGATGAGGAATTAAGATGACAGCAGCATCATTGACATTAGTACCGAGGAAAATTGGATCGATAATGTTGGTAAGTATGGTCATTTCATTACTTACCAGAGATGTGGCCTGTGGGATTCTATGGCAGCCCGTTTGACTTACTCGGGCTGAGCCCGGCAATACTTTTAGAAACTGGTTTTAATTGACAGCAGATGAACTGAAATCATTCGAGGAGGAGAAGACAACTAAAAATGGTGACCTGGTCGTGCTGTCGTACTGTTCAATATCCATTTGTTCATGGGTCAATAACACAACTAATTGGCTTTGAAAGGGACAACAAGGTGGAGAGGGTCAAAGTGAGCCAAGCAGTTCGGAGGAGTTCGCGATTGCTGAAAAAGACTAAAGATGGCGGATAGAAGGCTCTAGAAAAGTCGCCCAAGAAGAAAGAAACGAGATGGATGACCCAAAAGTGATGCAGTTGTTGCAGTGAACTCTTTGAGGATTGAATCAAATCGACCAACTATGATTTTTGATTATTGAAATATATTAGATGGTAGTAGTTTATAATTACACATTTCTATAGAGCTAATTTAAAATGAATTCTTGTAGTGGAAGTTTTCATTGATTGATTTGTTGGCATTATTAGTTTTTAAGATTGTTGTTTTATTTAGTGTAAGTTTTATACACATAGACAAATAATACGAAAGTGGCTTTTGCAACAAATAGAAATGACATTTTACTTTTAAACAATTGACATATGTTCGCGTTTTGGGCCAGCGACAACAATATCGATCTGACAATACTCCATCACATGTTCCATAGTCCAACTGAACATTCTCACAACCTTCCTATTCAAGTGCATTCTCCAGTTCAAAGGGAACTTGACGGCTATGTTGCGCAATATTACCTGCACTGGTGTAGGATCACATGTTTTAAAACTTCTTGTTGCCATGAATGCTTGGGCAGGGGCAGAGTTCAATCCCGGTTCTTGCAAAGCTCTCAGTGCTTCACGATCATTGGACGGCGACAATAGAGACTGTAGTACACGATCACATTCACATGGTTGAGCGAAAGTCGCTTTGTGCACTAAGAATTCACATGTTCAGTTTATATTACATTGATAAGCCGATTGTACTTGTGGTGACAACCGGTCATTTGTGAAAATGAAATATGTTTGTTGGTCAATGGCTAGATGATCCAGCAAGTAAACCTTATGTTGAACTCTCACGCGACTTCAAGTCCGAGTTGAAAACACACAGTCCACGTGCTGCAGCTGGATAAAGCTCTCAGAAAGAATTTGTTGTTAGTGAATATTTCAAAATGTACACGCAATTGTTGACATGAATCACAAAGCTTGTACACACAATGCTAAACAGTAGAAGATGCAAGACGTGTTCAGTACATAAGAAGAAGGTTAATAGCATTCTCAACGGCAATTCGGGCTGTGGTAGCCACTAGCATCTTGTCAGAGAAATGATAGTAGCCTGCTCTAATCTTCAAGGCTCTCATGCGTTTGAGTTTTCGATCCAGTATCGCATTCCCTCCAGCTCTGTCTTTCATCATTTCAAGTATGCTCGCAGATTGACTATTAATATCTTAATATAGGTCAAGTCAGCAGAATCCTGCTGCATGACGTTCATGATATTGCATATAGTGCTGAATCGTTTCAATAATAAGCCTGCCTCCCAGTTACTACGTGGAGTATAGGCTTTACACAAAATATTTTAAACGGCGTCGACTTTAGCTAGAAATGGTAATCGAATCATTTAGCTAAGTTAGAATTTTTGGTCTCGACTCCAGCATGTTGCATGTGCCGCCTAATCATCAACATCGGCACCTTAAGACAACTTTTAGGAGAAATTAGCAGACCGTTCCAGCTTATACTATAATACTGTTCAATGTTTGACCCAACAAACCATAGAATCGGATTGACAATAATTATTCTTTCTGACTCATTATATGAGCTCAAACTCGCATTTTAAAAGCAGGGAGATGTGCTAGGAGCAGCAGAAGTTGCGATATCGTTACCTTCCTCACCAACATTTGTTAAGGTAAGACGACGCTGATTTCGGAAAATCTGGAGTAAGTTAGTCGCGAATTCGGGGGAGACATTGATGATAATAAGAGTTCCAAGTTAGCTGTGTGGATGTCGCGAGTATTGCTGTGGATTATGATTAAGAAGATGGAGCTGCTGTTATTTATATTAGCAATTAGCTTTTAGCACTATGACTCTTAAAACAAGTTTGCTCTTTCAGGAATCTGCTGTCTTAATAACAAAGCTACAGTACTTCCAGTTTTTACCAAACCGAAGAAGATTCAAGACGTGTTCAGTACATAAGACGAAGACTAATGACATTCTCAACGTCAATTTAGGCTGTAGTAACCACGAGCATCTTGTCATAGAAAAAGTACGAGCCAGCTCTAATCCTCAAGGCTCTCATCGACTTGAGTTTTCGATTTCCTCCAGCTCTGTCTTCTTTCATCATTTTCAGTAAGCTTATGAAGATTGACTATTGATCTCTGCCATGAAACTGATTACCATGATCATACTGGTGAAGCAATACAACCCGCTTATTAGCAAGCTTATCTACTATGTACCATACACAGTGCACACTAACATTTATTAGTGTTGCTCACGCAAATGTAAATTCAAAAGCGTATGCATAGGTGAAGTCAGTGCAATTCTCTTGTGGTAATGATTGCACCTTACTGAGAAGAAACTTGAAAGTGCACTATTGAACCAAAACCCGAATGATAATTGACAAAACTTTGGAGATTCTGGAATTTCTTTTGGTGGATAAAGCTCAATTTGTATCCATTGAAATCATACCACTTGTCTGTAGCTCATTTCAAAGATTTGTTTCAGGGATGGTCCTTTTATGGAATTAACCTTCGAAACCAAGACAAGGTTCAGCAATAATAGTAGATCTTTAGTTGATCTGGACCTTCGCTTGTACCTTGGGTCAGAATATCTGTACATTGTACGTTACAACAATTACTTTTTCCGAATCAGCATCCTTCACAATTCACAATGACAATGCCCCGAAAAACAGTGGCGTAGCGTCATAGGGCTTGAACTGGCTCAAGCCCTCCCCTTTGGTCTGGAGTTTACACTAGATAAAATCAA
>JAQIWI010002684.1:0-11746 GCA_034698825.1 Deuterosminthurus bicinctus | reverse complement strand
CCGGGGGTTTACTTAGTTTGAATTAATAAAGGCCGGGCCTCTAATTGTGGCCGGGGCTTCTATTAAGGACATTGCCTTACGTTATAATTTTACAGTCCTGACTGCCAAAAATTACAAATAAGAGAGTCTGGACTTCGTATTTGCTATTTTTGAGCTCATGTCAGAGTAATGAGCTAAATAAATACTAAATTTACAGTCGGAGCGTATTTGATTTACGAGCAAGACAGGTTAAATATTGTGTTTGATTCGTTTAGTAATTATGAACACTGTTTATTAGTTGATCTTAAGTACATTTTTTGCCAAATCTTAATTCTGCTGACGCTCACTGTTTGAATTATTCCGTTGCTTATCTGGCGCAGTTGCATGAGTGAAAATTAGAAGTTTTGGAGTAAATTATATTTACGTCTACGTGTTGGAATTCACGAGAACCTTCTTATTTCAGTGGCTTCTACAAAAAATACGACAAATAAGGGTTTTTCTAAGTGAATTTTCATTAATAAAATAGGAACTCGACGAAAAATTTATAAACTTTTGGCGCTAAAAAAATCTGTAAGGAATAAAAGCCGGGCCTCTAATTAAAGCCGGACCTGTAATTGAAGCCGGGGTTCGAGTTGATTTGAAACAATAGAAGCCCCGGCCTCTAATACCGATTTTACGGTATTGTGGGCAAAAAAGTCCAAAAAGCCAAATGTTGCCTAAACTTTTTTGGCGTTGTTTTTGGATGCCATTTGGTTTCCAGGCTGCCATTTCGGCGGGTGGCGGAATTCCGCCGAGTTGTTGACACCATCAGAGAGCCAAATACATGGGCTAACTGGTGTGTCAGTTTCATGATCTCAAGACTTCACTGGTAGGCCTAGTGGTAGTATGTACCAAACAAAACCTCGTGTTGCCTAAACTTATTTTACCAACTGTATTTGTTCATTTAACTTTAATGCAGATCTGTAAAATGGGCAGACTTCTGTGACGGCGAAAACAACGGACACTTTGAAGCAATTAAGTGAACTCTAGATTGATGGAATTAAATGGACTGAGCCGCCAGGTCAGCGGGGAGGTGACCAAAGTGTCAACTGCTAGTAGCCTAATATTCGTGTTTTTTGTTATTATGCTCCGTCCCGCCATCCAAGCTGACAAACCGCTGGTAATCAACTTGATTTTTGAGTTTCTATGGAACTAAATGTGCTGAAAAATGACTCATTCATGAATTTTTAAAAAATTCACATTGCTTTACGTGCTTTCACTCTGGAATTTTTGGTAAAACTTCAGAACTGATTGATCACAAGCGACCGGACAGAGCCAAAAGGCCACCCGCCGTGGGATTTCTCCGTGGGATCGTTAGTTCGTTGACACTTGAGCTCCATGGATTTCTCGCTCCTTTACACAGTTATTGTTCAAGGTTGAGGGTTGAGGTGGAATTTAGCACATTGCAAGTGCAATGGCTTGTCATTAGTTTTAGTTCACTCTCACAGTTGCACACGCATTGGATGCGTGCACACTGGGTTTATATTGTTATTGTTGTGATTAGTAAGCATAATCGGTCAGAGCGAGAGTCGAAGGAGCGAGTGCTGTCTTATAGTTGTTATGGCTAATCTTATGGCGTTTAATCCTGTGACTGTAATGTAATCTTATGGTACATCATGTGCATGTTATTTCGGTCTGAATGGCTCACTGAGGAGCGACCAGGCAATTGGCTTTTTACCATCGTATTGATCACATCTATTCTACGTGTATTAAATTGTCTCACTTTATTCTCTCACACAAGTTCACCTCCGTTTACCATCAATCACACACATAAATCCGTCGCCCGTTTATTTAGCATGCGTTCGAGTTCTAACGAATAGCGCTCATCGCAGCTATTTTCACTTATTCTTCGTAAAACTCACAAGAAGCTTGGCCCAATGCAAGTTAAATGGAAAAAGGTTAAGTTCTCATCTGAGCAAGTTTTAATGTTCACATTTTCTTTTTTTTTCATCTAAAATTCTTGCTTAAAATGCTCGCACAGTACATTATGAACTGATAACTCTGAAGGATACAGATGATCCATGCGCACACTCGAGGGGATTCGGTTCAGATTTGGCAGCAGTAAGTGCAGGCCACAGCAACCCGCAGAAGGAACAACGTCCGGCTTAAAAGTTAACTGCGAGTCCTGTGATGAGTAACCACGAAGTCCGCTGGTGTGACCATTGCATTGCTGTACGGTTAGTGCAGAAGAGTACAGCGATGGCTGCAGCAGCAGATTCTCTACGGTACAGCACTTCTTGACTTGGAATACATGAGCAAGCCAATACACGAGAATTTCTTTTATTTTGGTACACTTTGGACTCCACCATTGTGAGATTCTCTACCACCATCACCACCAAAGTCCCGTCCTCCAGCACGAACAATTATTCCACCGCCGTCGAGCCCTCAACAGCTACGACCACCATCAAGCCCAAGCACATCTTTATAATTGCAAAATATCTACAGGAGCCGGGTGGAGTTGATTGAGTGTGAGAGAATGTTGCTAAATATTTGCTCAATTTCTATATGGATAATTTCTATTTAACATTTGTGCATTCATTTTTAATGCAGATCTGTAAAGTGGGCTGACTTCTGTGGTGGCAAGAGCAACGAACACGTTGAACCAATTATGCGGCTGACATTAAGATGAAAGCTGCAGTGGGAACTGTTTCTGTTGGCATTGCGTGTCACGGTTTTAGAAAGTACAACAATGGCAACAAAAGGAGATTCTCTGCGGTACAGAACCACAACCACTCAAGTCCATTATTCGTACCCCCACTAGTTCACGTTGACAAAGTCGAGAGGTTGTGGTGGTCCTATCGGTGGGCCCTCGGCTAGTACTAGTTAGTAACGAGCAAGGCTGTTGCTATATGAAGACACCAAGACGAGGCTTAAGGGATTCATAGCGAAATTCTCATGCTTGGTCTCACTGATGAAGTGTATGGACCTTAGGTAACTAACTTGATTTTATAGTTTTCAAGCGGAGTAATAATTTATTTGGCGAAGCTTTCAAATGTTGACAATTTTCCTTGAAGTATAAAAATGTTGTGAATGGCCAATTGCCACCAAAAATGCATAATTACACTAATCCCAACACTGCAGTGGTTTCTCCAAATCCACCAACAACAAATAATTCTCCACCGCTACCAATATGGTTTCCTCCACCACCATCCAAAGTACTTCCTCCAACACCACCGAAACTGTTTACTAAACAACTAAAAGTAACGCATCGGTACCTCCACCGCCAACAGCAATGAATCCTCCACCACCAACGAACAACAGTTACTCCAACACTAACACGAAAAGTTTCGTCACCAATAGCAACAAGAGTTTCTGTATTAACAACAACAACTCCTCCAACAAAATCAATAGTTCCTCAACCAAAAACAACAGTTCCTTTAATAACAACAACAGTTCCTCTACCAAAAACAACAGTTCCTTTAAAAATAACAGCGGTTCCTTTACCAACATTAACAGTTCCCTTAACAACAACAACAGTTCCTTTATCAACAACAACATTTATTCCTTTACCGACAACAACAGTTCCTTTACCACTAACAATAACAGGTCAACTAACAACAACAACAACGGTTCCCTTACCAATAACAACAACAGTTCCTTTATCAACAATACCAATAGGTCTCATTCCAACAATAGTTCCCTTACCATCAACAACAACAGTTCCCTTACCAACAACAACAGTTCCCTTACCGACAACAACAGTTCCCTTACCGAAAACAACAACATTTCCTTTATCAACAACAACAACAGTTCCTCTAACAACAACAACAATTCCTTTAGCAACAACAACTGTAACAGTTAATTTAAAAACAACAACAAAAGTTCCTTTACCAACGAAAACAACAGTTCCTTTACCAACAACAACAACAGTTCCTTTACCAACGACAACAACAGTTCCTTTACCAACGACAACAACAGTTCCTTTACCAACGACAACAACAGTTTCTTCACCACCACTACCAACAGGGGGTTATCCACCACCACCAAATACGGTCCCTACATCACCACCAGTAAAGTCCCTGGACAAATTGATAATTAGTCATTGGACTGACCAAAAACAATGTTCTCAGCTGGTCCATTCCTTGGAGTCGTTCGCTCATTGGCTCCTAAGCTCCATGAGCTCATCGCTGGTAAGCTCAACCTTCACAGGACCTCAGATCCTCCTTGAGACCTACAGATTTGCCACAGTGAATACTCAACTGTGTGACAAGTGGTGGTGACGACGGGAGGAAGGAGGTTCCATACATCGCTAGGGTTGCTATCTTTGAGACGCCTTTTCCAATGCTTGACACACCGCACAGCCACAACTAAACTGACCTCGGTACATCACTCGGTTTCTGTTTATAATTGCGGCAGGAACTTGACTTGCGGCTGTTCTGTTACTATTTTTAGGTGATGCCCGCAGAACTATGTTCCATTGTGATGCACATGAGCTTACTAACTGCTTGGAGGCTACAGGATTCAATACTTTCAATATGTAAGAGCAAAGAGCTGGCCCATGGACAGCTTCGCATTTAGAGACAGCGCAGCGCTCGTCTCTTGACTCCAGGAAGTTTTATGATGCAATCGGAGGCTTCTGGAATTTTGACAGTAGCATTTCTTGGAGAATTTTTAAATTTTTAAATAACAATTTTCCGGTCAATTTTTTAAGTAGCACAGTGTACAGCTAGATAATGATTGCATGTGCCATCTCTACCACCACCATTAATAGTACTTTCAGCAACGACCAGCAACAAAGTCACCACCACCGTCAAAGAAGGCTGCAATGCCACTAACAATGTTGGAACTAACTGCAAGTCCTATTATTAGCTACCATGAAGTCCGCTGGTGCGGCCATTGCTGTACGGTTAGTACAGTAAAGTACAGCAATGGCTGTACCAGCAGGTTCTCTACGGTACGGCACTTCTTGCCCTGGACTACATAAGCAGACCAATAAGTGGGACTTTAATTTCTTATGGCAAACTCTGGACTCCTCCACCGTGGGATTCTCCACCGCCATAACCACCAAAGTCCAGTCCTCCGGTACGTATGTCAAGTCTTCCACCACCGTCAAGCCCTGCACCGATATGGCCACCACCAAGCCCAAGATCATCTAATAAATGCAAAGGATAAGACTGAAGGGCCGATCGAACAGGGCAGGGCTGAAGATAGCATCAAGTTTCAGTTGACTGCTCAAGTTCTTATGGGAATTGAGATTCCAATGAGCAACGTGTACAACAACTAACAATGGAATTCAATTGAAAATCCATATAATGATTTAATTGTTGCATGTGAGAGAGCGCATTGTGACAATGGTGACACAGTTGTGCTGCTTGGCACGTCATTACTTATAGCAATTTAATGGCAAAGAGAAGCAGCGTGTGCTAATTGAAGGATCCAATTGAAGCCTCGAGACTTGAAATTGCACTACTGTCATGAGCCCCGGGCTACTTGCGATCATCTCCAGACGAGGTCAGAATTTCAGGTCATGTTTATAGGCAAGAGATGAGAGCTGCCGTGCTACTGTGAGGTGGAGAGCGTTGAGATTAATCTCATGCAACATTGACACAGCTTCAGGCTCTTTCACTTTCATTAAATAACATTTACCCGTGCTTAAAGGATAGGGGCGCCTTAATGACAAGCATGTGGAGAGATTTCTGAGTGCGTGGGCCAATGAATAATAATGTGAATCCCTGACTGACTCAGCTGCATTCCATTTCAATGCATGATAATGCCTTTATGCTACTTGATATTATTTCTACTTTCTCTTTTGCTTTCTCTTCCCAGTCCCTGTCCCAATCACATTTCATTTGTCTATTGGAGAAAGGTGGTAGGCAATTACAATCATTATTAAATAATTATGGCCATTAGACTTGAAATTGGATGAGAATCATTTTGGATTCCTGGAGCAAATGGACGGTGGAAGTTTGATTTACAAGCATTCCAGCTGGGAGATTGTTAATGACAGGGAAAATTAGAGAAGCCAGTTGAGGCTGAAACAGTGTGAGGGTTTGCAGAATATCGAGCTCGACCGCAATCGAGAATCTCGGCAGTGCCCGACGTACAGACCGAGACTCGATCGGGAATCTCGACGATCATGAAAAAAAACTGGATTCATTGAGACAACGAAATTAAGGTTACAATTAACAGTTGAATTAATTATTCCATTCAATTCATGCAAACCAAAATTCATTCCAAAATCTGAATAATCCGTTACCTTCTTCAATTTCTATTGCTAAATCTGACATGACAGACACAAAACTATCCAGGTCATCATCCCAATACCAAGATTTTGCTCTGTAAAAGCTGATTGTGTCGTCCTCTCTCTCTTCTGAATTCGGAAGTTATACTGATACAGATAGAGGTATCGCATCAAAGATGCCATGCGAGGATACAGATGCAAAATTCTGCTGTTGCATCGTATCCGCATCCACGACTGATACGATGCAGGGGCTTGGCATTGCACCTTACATTAGATGCAGGCATCCTTATCGCACAACATCACGCATCCATTGTGTTAAAATGTGCGCCTTTCTGCATTTCTGGTGCCAAGGTGACGAAGAAGTTTGCCCCCCAACTTGGGGGATTGATGGCTCAGGGTTTTCAACAGCACTGACAGAATACCTTCAGCTACTAAACGGTTCACATTTGATACGAAAAGCTCCTCAACTGCACTCCTCTTAACTGGTCGTACGCACTTGAGCAAGTCTGCCAGAACGTCTTTCTCATCATCATCCGTCAGTTTTCCACGGGCTCTGAGATCAAAAAGTGCTTTCTCAGTGGAGTCCTGAAGTTCATGATAGCGCTGCAGCATATCGTAGAGACTAGACCACCGATTTCTAGTACATGCGCAAAACAAAATGGCTGATTGTGTTTATGCGCAAAACAAAGTGGTGGATTTGTGTACATGCACAAAACAAAACGGTGCGTTTGTGTACATGCACAAAACAAAATGGCGGATTTGAGTACATGCGCAAAACAAGCTACGACCCTGTATGCACTTATTTGAAAAAAATTGAAGGATTCGTGTATCTTTCCTCGGATATGAAACATAGTCGTCGTACCGTATCATCAGATTGATACGGATTCGATACGATTGCCGAGTATCATATCCATGTCATCATTTCGTATCCAAGGATGTGATACGTTGCTGAGTATCAGTATTGTAGGGTCTTTGCAGTCCACTCGTTCAGAGTTATTAAAAACTTCTTGTTGTCCTTGAAGTAGCCCCCTGTCTTACTCATAATAAGGCACTTTATCTTTTGGCCGTGCCTTTAAACTGTCTCACGGATGGTATGGCTGGGTTTTGGGATCCCTCCGTAACCGGCTTTTCTCATGACCTTTCGGATGACAGAAGAATTGGCGATAGTCCTGAACGACAATCTATCCCGAGCGAGCGGCAAGCTCTGTTATGTTCGATTCCAATGAATCTTCTTTTAGTTGAGGGAAAAATTGGCGAATATCTGCTAACAATTTATGAGTAAATCCATCGATTGATGATTACTGCCATGAATATATTTTACATTCTGCCTTACAACAACATGGTATTGGTGCTCTTGTTGTATAATCAATCATTTCCGCATCTATCAAGCCCTCGTCCCTTGTAGCAATGGATTACCCCGAATTCAGGGGATTTATTACGTTACTATTAATGTTCTTCAACTGCCTTCTCATCCCAGTTGTGTTTGAATCACTAGTAGACGCCAAATATTTGACAGGTGGTTGCGATTTTAAACACAATTCACATTGAGCTTTCAACCCGTTACTTCTTTTTAAGAAATATTGCCAAACGGGTGCCAATCTTGGTCCTTTCTCCTTAAAATAGCTCTACTAGCCGCAGATATTGGTTTTCCCATTGCAATTTGAACTGCACTTGCTCATGCAGATTTTAAAAATGCACTAAAGTTTTTTCATACAATACAAAATGCACAATTAGGCTGAATCTCGAATCTCGTTGTAGCTTGTCGACTATATCGACAGTCTCGACTGCCCCCAATTAGGTCGATCCGGTCGAGATTCGAGAAGTCGAGAGTCGAGATTGCAAACCCTAAGTGTGACATGAGAGAGGCGAGTGCTCTGAGGGATTTGCAATTGCTCATATATCCGACCCAGTGCATCTGCCGCGTGACCTGTGGCCCATGCGAGTAGCTAACCATCTGAGACTACATTTCCCAGTACGCTGAGGCGGCCCAGCGTCAGAATTGCATGAGCAAAGGTGCTACTGCTGCTATCAAGAACCCATTGGACTTGACTGAAGGAAAACTTTATGATAAAATTGGATGTAAATGGCCCTTTGAACACAAGTATTTTAATGAGCATTGATGCAGCAATACAATGGAAGCGTGTGGTGAGACAGTAATAAAATAATAGGCTTCATATGTGTGAAATTCCTGCTCGAGTTTATTCGCAGGGAGAAGCAGCGTGCTGTTACAATCATCACTCTACTTCCTTCGTATATGAGAACGTGGATTAGAATGATTGAGAATTAGATTTGTATTCAAGTTAAACGGGGTGAATGTCTGGGTAAAGTTCAGGGGATGAATAAATCTGACTTGTTGAATTTAGTGTACGCAAGCACGGCCCCAAATAGTTTCATGAGCAAGGGCTCAAGGACGAGGGGGTTCCAGTCATTTTATTTTGCTTTGAATGCACGCTTGAACTTAAAGGGGAAGGGGTGGGAGTGTTGCTAAATGTTTGCTCAAATTCTCAATGGATGATTTCTACTTGCATTAGTTCATTTAACTTTTATAGAGATCTGCAAAGTGGGCTGACTTCTGTGGCGGCAAAAACAACGGACACGTTGAAGCAATTAAGTGACCTCCAGGTTGATGGAATTCATTGGACTGAGCCACCAGGTCAGCGCGGAAGTGACGAAAGTGTCAACTGCTAGTAGCCTAATATTCGTTGTCATTATGCGCCATCTCACCATCAAAGCTAACAAACCTTTTGTAATCAACTTAATTTTTGACTTTCTATGGAACTAAATGAGCAATGGAATGACTCGTTCATGAAATTTTAAAATATTTTCCTCTAATTACGTGCTTTCACTTATGAATTTTGCTAAAGTTTCAGGACCGATTGATAACTCGCTACCGGACAGAGCCAAAAGACAACCCGCAGTTGGCTTTCTCCGTGGGAACGTTCTCGTGGCACTTGAGCTCCAAGGATTCTTCGCTGACAAAGTTTGACAGTTTGGCAAGACCTAAAGGTCCCAATTGGAACACTGCAGCAAGTGGCCGAAGGTTCTTTCACATTAGATAAACTGTGTGTTGAATTGAATCATAATTAGTTGCTCATTAATTTAATATGATTGTAGCCCTTAGAGTCAGGCTGTTTCTTGGACGAGCGGTATCGCAGATGCGTGATGGAGACAACGGCAGCGGTGAATCCGAAAGGAGCTTGCTGCTGCGCTGGTAGGAGGTGAGCCAAAAGTCATATTCTACACTTACATTCTTCTGTATTCTGTACTTGCTGGAAATAATCAAGGTGATATCATTAATTTGAAAATTGTGGAAAAAAAACCAATTTGAGTGATTTATACTGTTCACCTTTCAGAATGGCATCAGGATAGACAGACAATGAGCCGCCAGACCGACCCGAAAGTTTTTGTTCGGTTGAACCCGGTTGAATGAAATCCGCCGTCCGTTGGCTCCATGTATAGCTTTGTACTTCTGGTATACTAGTGATGATGATGGCAAACAAAACCAATGGAAAGGGACGAGAACAAAATGTATACGCAACTTTTTCTTTGGAATTCAATGAGAACAATAAAGAGTAGTATGGACCAGTTGGCCGGGAACTAACTGCGAGTCCTGTGATGAGCTACCATGAAGTCTGCTGGTGTGGCCATTATTTTACTGTTGATATGGAAAAGTACAACAATGGCTGCAGCAGCAGATTCTCTACGGTACGTCACTTCTAGACCTGGACTAAATGAGCAAGCCAGCACATGGGAATTTGATTTATTATGATAAACTCATCTGGACTCCACTTCCCGCATTATTTATCTTGTGGGTTTGATCCCAGAAAATTCTAATGGTCCTTTTCATACGCATCCTACATACAAAATTTATGCCATTAAAGCTGCAACTGTCCAACCTGCTAACTATCTGTGGAGAAGTTTAAATTTTGGTGATTAGATGCAAGAGAGCTGGAGGATGAGTAATGAAAGGACTGCTGGCTGGAGAATGGAACAGTCAATGGTCCCGCAACTTATGAGAAAGTCCCCAATGCAATGAATGTTGTGTGAATTTGAGCATGGAGATGAAACTTTGATTTCAATGAATATGAGCGCTGGAGAATGCTTGTGGAGGTGACCGTAGTGTTGCTTAAGCTGAGTCAATGTGACATGAGAGAATGCTGTGAGGCTCAGCTAAATGTTCAAGCGACTTGATGGAAGTTTTCCCAAAATTTTGTAAATTTTTTATGTACAATGAGCGGAGATTTATTATGAAGAGCACATCTGGCTCGATTAGTGAAATGAAAGTCAAGTTTCAGAATGAAAAGTCCGTGACAGTGCTGCCAAAATAATTGCAAAGTAACAGAATGGAAAGGTTCGTGAAAAAACTCAACAAGTCACATTAATTATTGTCGAAGAAAAACAAACCAAGTTAACAATGACAATGATAACAATAACGGATGGTTGAACAAGAAACATAATAATGTGATGGAGGACCCAAGGACTGACTGCACTTGACTTGCCCCACCGACCCAGAGAAGCTTTTTGACCTGTCCACGAATCAGGGAGAATAGCCCAGCGGTCACAGGTCCATGAAACTGAAAGATAAATCAAATTTGTTCAAATAATATTCGAGATGGCAACGGCAAACTTGATCAGCTTGGCCATTGCAACCAAAACTTAATTCATGCAGAGGCCATGGAGCCTTTTTAAGTAACTAAGCAAAGATTATCGCGTGGGGGAAAAAATTAAAAAACTCACCTTATTGTTAGTCGCTATTCTAATCACTTAAATGGTCCATAGAGTTGAAGAGAGTCACGCCAGGCCTACGCAGCCACATTGATGGGGAAGAAATAATTGAGAGAAAAAAGCGTAGGAATGGTGGAGACATCGGCAGGGTTATGTTTAGGACTCTTTGCATGTCCTGGTCTGGTGTGTTGAACAGCACTTTTCATCACACAAATTTTTAGCCACTGAAATCCAAAAAAACACAAACTGAGTGGTGATCAAATGAAATATTTTTTTTTTATTTTCTAAAATGTTGAAACAAAGACAAGTTATGAGTGAACTTACATTTGCAGCGGAAGAGACTTTGGCTTCCACATACCAGCTCGGCAGATAGGACTGAAACATAACCATTTTTTCACATAAATAATTAAGTATGTTAGCTTAGCTCTAATTTGTGCTGGTAATGTGCTAAATTTATCATCTCATCATTTTCGTTATCGTCTTTGACAATATGTTTCCAAAATAAATCACATTTCCAATTCGCTGGCTATGGCACTTACAGTAAAATTCGGTTACTGCAGCCAATGCTGCATCTACTACGTCGTCACAGGTAGCTGTAGAAATACAAATTTTAGGCATTACACAAAGAGCATCATGATGTGTGACAAAATAGAATAATAATACGGAGGGAGAATCAGAAGGAATTAAATTATGACAACAACGTTCAATGCTCACATCCTAGTAGTCCGTTTCCAGTTTGCCGTACATGTCTCTCTCCATGCATCATGCCCTCCGAATCCACCGAGCGTCCATAGCCCGATGGAACACTCCCTGGAAAATTTG
>JAQIWI010002683.1:0-11752 GCA_034698825.1 Deuterosminthurus bicinctus | reverse complement strand
AACGTCAAATATGATTGACGTGGCAATAAAACCAGATAGCCGTAGGTAGGTGAGCCGCTATACTTCTCATGCTAAGAATTTTCATAATTAATACTCGGTGCCTTTTACACAACCAAATCTTGAATATAATTTATGACCTTTCTAGGTTTTTAAAGTTCGTTTTCTGTTAAATCTCTTAATATTCCCCACTCAGGAACTGAAGAGAACACCAAGCCGTTTTCTGTCCTGTCTATTGAATTTGAATTCTTTTGCAAGTGTTTTTGAGCTGTAAACCTCATTTTTTCACCAGCAATAACTTACACTTGAGCTTGCTATTTTTACTTCATCATTGGAAGGTTTGTTCGTGGAAATTTAAAAAGCCATTACTCTTTCGATTACAATTAAAATAAATATTGAGTAACAAAGTATTAACTGCATATGTTCTTCCGTTTGGTTTCAGCTTGAACTAAAAGTTATTTGAGGAAATTGGTGCAGTCGTCGAATAGAACTACAGGTTATTTTGGAAAAGTATTTTGTCACCGAGGCTCCTCAAAACCCCCGCGAAGCATGGGTGTAGAAAACTGAAGTGCTTGTCTCTGGCTCAAAGACTGGATTTGCTTCTTGTTTGTTTATGCAGAATTGCAGCTCATTGGGTGCATAAATAAAGGACTAATCTTGGACAAAATGCCGGTTTTAGAGCCACCGACGAGCACTTGGATTCTCCGTATCCCCACTTTGTGAGGTTATGAGGGGCCTTGGCGACACATGTAATCTAATTTGACCCTAACCTTCTACCCCACAGAAATACAACAGCTCAAACCAATTCAAAATTTGATCGTAAACATTAGAAACCATTGCGTTAATACCTACAAAATCCAGTGCTGACGTATTCAAGGTACAAGGAGGTTTTCGTTGATGATTGTAAGCAATCTTTTAACAGCCTCTCCGCGATGTTAGATTGAAGTAACAAGGCCTCCATTTAAAATAATTGTCGATCGCTGTATTACATAAGGCAGTTACGAGACCACAGTTTTTATGAGGCACTTATGTAGCATGTAAGCTACGCTTGTGCGGCGAAATCTACACACTTTTTCCCTGTTTCTGAAAGGTAAATTGCCGCAAAACTAGTATCAACATACAGTATGTCCATTATACATAAGCACCCCATACTGTTAAATATTCGGGCCAGTCTAGCTTCCACAAAGTAAAAGCTGGAGACATTCAACTTGCTGGAAACAGCGACCCGGTATATTTGTCTATTATGTAAAAAATTGGGGCGAATCCCCTTTGCGGTCTCGTTCATTAAGAGGTGGACCGAAAGGAAGCTGAAGTCCACCGCGACAGAAGTTAAGAACACTACGGTTTTTGTGCCTAAATGTTTCCATACTCTAAGCACCAACCTCAATTAGTCTGAAGTTCTCTACTGGAGCCTTTGGAGTTGACGTTTCCAGCAAGTTCAATATTCCTAGCTCTTTTACTTTGTGGAAGCTAGAATCGACCAAATATTTAGTCATGTAGGGTTTTAATAAATAAGGTCATATACTGTAGGTAAACATGACCTCAATGATGTTTTCGCTGGCAATTTAATCGTAGCAGCTTGAGCAAAATGTGTCCCAAAAAGAATGACATGCTACATAAATTCCAACCGTTGTTCAGGAAACTAATTGTTCTATTATGATGCGTGTTCCTTGGCTTTAGTTATCGCTTTCTATGTATTGTTCTGAATTATTCACATCTACAAAACTCACGACAATACAGCTTAATTGCAAGAATATTTGCTGTTTTTATTCGTTTGCAGTCCTTGAAGTTTTACTCCGGAATCTCACATTGCCAACGACGGATCCACCTTTGACGGCTGTCGAGAAAAATTGAGCGCTGATCATCGACTGTAAACAGTAACTGGTTTGCTAAAACATTCCGATCATCCCAGATAGAGTGGAGTTGCAAGCTGCTGACGCAAGTCTATATTCACCGAGCTAAATTTATCAACATGACGACAGTTGTTGACAGTCGTATTTGGTTGGACTATTTGAATTTATTGTCAAAAGTGTACATCTTTCCTTATGATGTGATTCCATCGAGTGGAAAGATTGTCCTTTTTAGATCTTTTAAGAAGGGACTGTGGAATGTTTTGTATTTCCTTTGCGTAGTTCATGCAATCTATACTTTCATTCATATGATCGTAACTCTTGTTTTCTTTCAAGAAACTATCGTTCTGTATCATCTTCCAGTACAATTTGTAGGCACCATTTGTCCTCTGCTCTTTCATCTATCCTTCAAACCTTCGTTGGTAAGCAATCCTGATGCTATTGAAATAGTTTTTAACGAGATGTTTGACGGTCATCAAAGTCGCAATTCTCCCCGGAAATGGAGGCAGTTACACATTCTGGAACTACTGGGGATTTATGGGTGTCCTGCACTCATGACATGTTTAACGTTTGAGTACTCGGCAATTATTTGTATTGAGCCCACACTGTCACACCTCATCATCAACATTGGCCTGTTCAAGCAAATCAAGAGCAATGTCGTCTTCATCGTGGGCGCGTACTGTTTTGAAGCCTTCTCCACCGCAATGTTTATGATACCCGTCGGCTTTTTCATGAGTTTGCTGTGTGGTGTCATTTTGAAGGTGGCAACCACAATGGAAGGCATTGAATCAAACCTCAAGTGAGTTCATATCACAATAATCCAAGTTGACATGAGCGAATCTTATTTTTTTTTATAACAGGAAGAGGTGGTACAGTACGAGCAACATACACAAGTCCTTGAAAACATTCAAGAAAATCTGGCTGTACTTACAGATTTTTAACGTCATCAACAAGTGGTATCTTCAAATAGCGAAACTAATCAACATTTTAGCAGCTATCGAAGGAGCGGTCTTCGCAATTCGCTTCCAGTCTCAGCCACTGATTTGGATCATTTGTATCTATTGCTATATTGGATCTTGTGTTGTGTACTGCGTCTTCTTCACAATTGGAAACTCTGTAGCTGACAGTCAACAAAGTACTAAGCGAGCACTTTTTGCTGCAAGCAGATATATTCGGGATAAGGCCGAACGGCGAGAAGTGATGTTGACTTTGAGGTCACTCCCTTGCACTGGCCTCAAAGTTGGAGAGTTCCATGAAATCGAACAGAACTCCGTTATGGTATATCTCGATTATGTACACAGTCAAATTATTAGCTTGCTGCTAGTAGTGGTGTAGAGTTTCGTTTTCGTACAATCTAGTCGTGCCCTCCCAAAAGTGGTGAGCCATTCTTTGTCAAAGTTGTATTTTCTTTTTCTCGCCTTACTGTTACCTTCCGAATGCTTTGTACACTCAGTCATGTGTGAATGGTCACTTAGCATTGTGCAAAGAGAGTATGTATTAGCACATGATTAAACGGCACTCCCAGAGTAATCGGGAGTGACTACGGACTCTGCCAACGAGGAGTTTAATTGGGTACAATAGAATAAAGTGTGTCTTATTATGGCACTCCTCATCTATTGTTATTTTTAGGATTATCCATTGATCCTAGGGAGTAATCATTCAATTGACTTTCGTTTTTCAGGTTGAAAAGACCTAGTATTTTAACTCTCTCTCTGCAGTTTATTTGTGGTGTTAATAAATTTATACTTCTAGCTTTTTAATCAAGTCAACTCACGACACAACCAGTCATTTAACATCCTTCGAATGCAGAATATGCAACAGCAACTACATCCTTGCCTGCCTCCATAACAATCCGGTGGCTGCCAATAATTTTGCTGTAGATCAACTGCTTCCATTCACATGGTCAATCCAACCTGCAATAGTTGTTATTTTTATGTCATTCACGTAGATTTTTGCAACACACGTTGATCTTGCTCTTGAAATAGATGAATGATTGTGAATAGTCAATCAGCCAAAAGATATAATTTGGTCAGCTTAAAGCTGTGTTGGGGTGGTTCACAAGATTAACAATGATTTCAAAAGAAAAAAACTCTGAATCATATCCGGCGTCACCGTACTGGAAGTTGATGCACGAAAGGGTGATCAGCAGGTTTTTCGGATACACCCAAAAAATGCATAAAGCGCAGAGGCAGCATCTCCAAAATTACTTATGATAATAATATCTTATATCTGTGTGTGAAGATAAAGGTGGGATTTGTACTTGCTATCGCGCTGGCTGTGGCCTCTGGTCGTATACTGGAGAGGTCAACGGGAGCTCGTGCTGACGATGAGTTCCTCTACGGCAAATTCCCCGATGGTTTCCAATGGGGTTTTGCTACTGCGGCCTACCAGATTGAAGGGGCCTGGAACGAAGATGATACTTGACCTTAAAATACAAAAAATTATAGACTAGTTTTATTTAAATTTGAAAGCAAATTAAATGTTGCATTTTTGTAGGAAAGAGCCCAAATATTTGGGACACGTGGACCCACCAGTCTCCATCCCCTATTGCAGACAACAGCAGAGATGTAGTCTACGATTCCTACCATAAGCTTGAAGAGGATGTAAAATTATGCGAGGACATTGGTTTTATTGCCGCGTCAATCATATTTGACGTTTAAATGCTTTTAGTTTAGATAGCTACCGAGTCGATTTTTAGTGCGACATCAAAGTTGGTTATATGAGAAGCTCACAAAAGCTGTCAAAAGAGACCTAAGCCCCGTTGGGTAAGAGCACTCCTCTTGGTTCACTGTAAGACGATACGTCGGACAAAGCTTAGTTACTTTGCGGAGGGCAGCTCACTCATTCAATCAATCAATCAATCAATCAAAAGGATACCAGTTTTTTTAATGCCGGCTTTATCGATGTACATTGTCCTTACTTTTCTGTTTTTCTTGTCAACGGAGCAAAACATGACATGGCCTATCAAACACATTTGCTGGCTCTTACAAGTCGGAGCCACGTCGCACATAAAACTAATCTTATAGTTCTACGTAAGTCAAGCGGCCCCAAGGACGCAATGTGACAAGATGTATGCCTTCCACAATAGGACTAGAACGTAAACAATGCAATGCTCAAGAGGGAGCAAAATCTTTTTGCCTCAACTATGTTTAAGTGCTAGAATATAAAATACTCAAAATAAGAACTATAGAGAGTTAACTATCCCAGCTTTGCCACTTAATCCATTTAACTTGTCCCATTGCAAAGCAAAAGCCTTGAGTAGGACAACGTGAGAAATGAAATGAATATTAAGTAGTTCAACGTCGTTTTCGTGTTTTATGGAGTTCTCGCTGTCGGAATATCTGAATAGTCGTGTTGATGGAAGGCCAACATGAAAGTCGGACAAGTGGATAGTGGATAGCATGTTGCCCACGTTGTATGAGCGCTCCTCTTGGTTAACTGTAAGATAATGTGACGGACAAACCTTCTTTGCTTTGCTGAGGGCAGCTCACTCGTCCTACCGACATCAACGCTGAAGGTATATTACGCTGGAGTGTCCATTATTGTTTCCTAGTTCAATCACTGGTCCGACAATTAAGAAGAAACGCAAAAGGTACGTTAACGAAAAATTTAGACTTTCAAAAAATGTTAAACATTTCGGGAATTTGGCTTACAACTTCGAGGATTATACCATTTTTGGATCAATGCAAGGTTTTTGCCATTTTCTGTGTTAATCTGAAGTGGATTTTAGGGTCTAGAACTCGGTTGAACTCTAGAGCTAGGTTAATTGGTTTTATCAATAGTAATGTTGCGGGTAATAGACTCAGCATCTGGCAGAAAAAATGGAATGAATGATGACTAGAGTAACGGTACGGAATTACAACCGTGATTAGTTCGCCGTCCCGCCACGTCCAATTTGTTTTTGTTGTTGCTTGTATTAATTTTACCATGCCAAACACGATCTCCTACAGGATTATCGTTTAGTTTTTGTTCAATTTATTTAGTATTGTTCAACATGTCTACTCTGTTGGCCACAAGTCCTGTGCAGTTTTATTTTCTAGCATGTTCTTTTTTTCCAGTCATGCTGCAGCATATGTTGGTATGTGTCCGTCATTATTGTCCAGAAAGGTCTAAGTTATCTTGTGATATTTCCAAAAATATGCTGATTTACAATGCAGCTCCCCCAGCGACTAGACTGGGATTTCAATGAATGTTGGGAAAACCCATAGTGCATTATGTGTGTGTACTAATATCCAAAGCCGTTCGGCTGCATAGTCCCTAGGAGTGACATAATAATTCAAAAGTTTTATTTTTGGAAATCCAAATGGGCCATTTTCTTAAGGGATTTCATTGTAAGTCCAGTTGTATTCTCTGAAACGTGTAGCAAAATTCGCAATTCAACCGTAAATGGTCTGCAAAGGCCACATCACATATGTGGTCACATAATAGGTTTAAGGCGTGTTTGAATTAATTATTAGCCCAAAAAATCTTGAAAGATTATAAAAGCCTTTATGGGTTGATAGAGTGTCACTAAAAACTGGTATCCTTTTGACAGCTTTTATGAGGTCCATCCATAACAAACTTTAATGTGGCACTAAAAATCGCCACAGTAGCTATCTAAACTAAAAGTCTTTAAACGTCAAATATGATTGACGTGGCGATAAAAGCCGCTATAATTCACATGCTAAGAATTTTCATAATTTATAATTCATACTCGGCGCATTTAACACAAAATCAAAAAAGGTGTCTTCGTTCTTGAATATTGATATGACCTTTTTAGGTTTTGTAAGCACGTTTTCTGACAAGCCTCTTAATATTTTCCGATCTGGAACTCTCAAACGCAGAGGGAACATCAGGCAATTTTCCGTCTCGTCTATAACTTTAACTTTTGACCCCAACTTGTTGGAGGTTCTGAGGTGCCATGGCCATACATGTTATATCTACCATGAACCTAACCTTCTACCCCACAGAAAATAAATAGATCAAACCAACTTAAAATTTGAAGTACCTCAAGCATTAGAAACGTCTGCATTAGTTTTTTTTACCTTTCAGTAGCCGTGGCGATAGAAAATACGGTGCTGATGTATTCAGTGTACAAGAAGCTTTTTGTTGATCATCGTCACAGAAGCCTCCTCCAAAAGCCTCATTGCCTCCACTTTAAATAATTGTTGATCTCTGCATAACCGAAGGTAGTTACAAGACCACGCTTTTTATGAGGCACTTAAAAAGTATGTAAGCCATGTTTGTGCGGTAAGGTCTACACACTCGTTTTTGCTGTTTCGGAAAGGTAAATTGCCGCAAATTTATTATCAACACACAGTTATATGTCGATTTATATAAGAACCCCATGCTGTTAAATATTCTAGCTTCCACAAAGTAAAAGTTATATTGGCATTGAACTTGCTGGAAACATAGACGAGGTACATTAGTCTATATGTCCCTAGTTTTTACTTTGTGGAAGCTACAATGGACAAAATATTTCGTAGCACAGGATGCTAATAGGTAAAGGTCATATGCTGTAGGAAAACATGTCCTCACCGATGTTTTGGTTGGCAATTTAATTTTAGCAGCTTGAGCAAAATGTGTCCCAAAAAGAATGACATGCTACATAAATTGCAACTGTTGTTCAGGAAACTAATTGTTCTATTATGATACGTGTTTCTTGGCTTTAGTTAGCGGTTGCTATGTATTGTTCTGAATTATATTCATTAACAATCTACAAAAATCATGACAAAACAGCTTTAATGTAAAAATAATTGCTGTTTTTATTCGTTTGCAGTCCTTGAAGTTTTACTCCCCAATCTCACATTGTCAACGACGGATCCACCGTTGACGGCTGTCGAGAAAAATTGAGTGCTGATCATCGACTGTAAACAGTAACTGGTTTGCTAAAACATTCCGATCATCCCAGATAGAGTGGAGTTGCAAGCTGTTGACGCAAGTCTATATTCACCGAGCCAAATTTATCAACATGCCGACAGTTATTGACAGTTGTATTTGGTTGGACTATTTGAATGTTTTGTCAAAAGTGTACATCTTTCCTTATGATGTGATTCCATCAAGTGGAAGGATTGTCCTGTTTAGATCTCTTAAGAAGGGACTGTGGAATGTTTTGTATTTCCTTTCCGTCGTTCATGCGATCTATACTTTCATTCATATGATCGGTACTCTTGTTTTCTTTCAAGAAAACATCGTTCTGTATCATCTTCCAGTACAGTTTGTTGGCGCTATTTGTCCTCTGCTCTTTCATCTATCCTTCATACCTTCATTGGTTAGCAATCCTGCGGTCATTAAAATCATTTTTAACGAGATGTTTGACCGTGAGCAAAGTCGCACTTCTCCACGGAAATGGAGGCAGTTACACATTCTGGAACTACTGGGGCTTTATGGGTTGCCTGGACTCATGACATCTTTGACGTTTGAGTACTGGGTAATTATTTGCATTGAGCCCACATTGTCACACCTCATCATCAACATTGGCCTGTTCAAGCAATTCAAGAGCAATGTTGTCTTCATAGTCGGCGCGTACAGTTTTGAAGCCTTCTCTACCGCAATGTTTATGATACACGTCGGCTTTTTCATGAGTTTGCTGTGTGGTGTCATCTTGAAGGTGGTAAATACAATGGAAGGCATTGAATTAAACCTCAAGTGAGTTCATATCCTAATATGTCAAGTAGAAACAATTTTATTTTTCTCTTATTTTTTTTCATAACAGGAAGAGATGGTACAACAATAGCAACATACACAAGTCCCTGAAAACATGCAAGAAAATCTGGCTGTACTTGCAGATTTTTAACGTCATCAATAAGTGGTTTCTTCAAATGGGTAAACTAGTCACCATTTTAGCAGCTATCGAAGGAGCGGTCTTTGCTCTTCGCTTCCGGCCACATCCACTAATTTACATCATTTGTATCTATTGCTATTTTGGATCTTGTGTTGTGTACTGCGTCTTCTTCACCATTGGATACTCTGTGGCTGACAGTCAACAACGTACTAAGCGAGCACTTTTTGCTGCAACCAGATTAATTCGGGATAAGACCGAACGGCAAGAAGTGATGTTGACTATAAGGTCATTGCCTTGCACCGGCATCAAAGTTGGAGAGTTCCATGAAATAGAACAGAACTCTGCTGTGGTGTGGCTCGATTATGTACACACTCAAATTATTAGCTTGCTGCTAATCTAGTGTACAGTATCTTTTTCCTGCAATCTAGTCGTGCCCTTTCAAAATTGGTGAGCCGTGACCCTTTCTTTGTCAAAGTTGTATTTTCTTTATCTCGTCTAATTTTTATCCTTCGAATGCTTTGGACACTTCAAGTGTCTCATTTTTGTTCATCTTCTTATTCCTTCATGTGGTTTGTCTGGGGACCTATGATGCTTGTTGTTCCCAACTAAATCTCGGACTTGCTCTCTCCAGCACTAAATTCAGTTCACTTTACTGAGCTCTCCGCTAGAGCTGAGCTTTAGGCCTTATAAGTTGCTTCTTTTCTTCTGCTTTATGCTCACCTTACTTATAAGTGACTAAGAAATAATAGTAATGTCTTCACGCACAGGTAATAAACTTATAAGCATTAGTCAAGCAAACATAATGGAATGAGTATGAACGCGTACGTCAGTCTTTAATGAATGGTCACTAAAGCATTGTGCAAAGGAAGTATGTGTTAGTACATGATTAAATGGCACTTGAAGAGTAATCGGGAGTGACTATATGGACTCTGTCAACGAGGAGTTTAATTGGGTACAATAGAATAAGTGTGTCTTATTATGGAACTCCTCGTCTACTTACTATTTTAGGATTATCCATTGCTCCTAGGGAGTTGGCTTTAGTTTGTCAGGTTGCAAAGCATTAGCGTTTTAAATCTTTATCGCCAGTTCATTTGTGGTGTTAATATTAATAAGCTTACACTCTAATTTTCTAATCAAGTCAACTCACGACACTGACAGTAATTTCACATCCTTCGAATGCAGGATATGCAACAGCAACAATGTTTACAAATCAGCACAACGAATCCAACTTCCTGTCATGTTAATTGTAAACTACGAATTAACTACATCCTTGCCTGCCTCTAATAACAATCCGGTGGCTGCCTATAAGTTTGCTGTAGATCAACTGGCTCCATTCATATGGTCAATCCAAACTGCAATTGCTATTATTTGGATTTTGCATTACAAGCTGATCTTGCTCTTGAAATAAATGCATGACTGTCACTGTCAATAATCTACAAGATTTGATTCGCTCCGCTTATAGCTGTGCTGGCATAGTTCACATGTGTACAAATGATTTCAAAAGGAAAAAACTCTTAATCATATCCGGCGTCACCGTACTAAAAGCAGATTCACATAAGCGTGATCAGCAGGATTGTCGGATACGCCCAAAAATCACATAAAGTGAAGGCAGCGTCTACAAGGTTACTTTGTAATAATTTAGAGTACTGTCTGTAAATATGAAGGTGGCGTTTGTACTTGCTGTCGTCCTGGCTGTGGTCTCTCATCGTAGACTAGGGAGGTCAATGGGAGCTCGTGCTGACGATGAGTTCCTCTACGGCAAATTCCCCGATGGTTTCCAATGGGGTTTTGCTACTGCGGCCTACCAGATTGAAGGCGCCTGGAATGAAGATGGTACTTGACCTTAAAATACCACAAACTTTAAGCTAATTTTATTTAAACATAAAAGCAAATTTAATGTTGCATATTTGTAGGGAAGGGCCCGAACATTTGGGACACATGGACCCACCAGTCGCCCTCCCCTATTGCAGACAACAGCACCGGAGATGTAGCCTGCGATTCCTACCACAAGTTTAAAGAGGATGTAAAATTGCTCAAGAACATTGGTGCGGACTACTACAGATTCTCCATCAGTTGGTCACGCATGGTCCCAACAGGTCGCATTGCAGATGGTGTCAATGCCAAAGGCCTCCAGTACTACAATGCCTTGATCAATGAGCTGCTGGCCAATGGAATCGAGCCAATGGTTACTTTGTACCATTGGGACTTGCCTCAGGGGCTGGAAAATGTCGGTGGTTGGTTGAACGAGACGGTCATAGGGCACTTTGAAGACTACTCTCGCCTTCTTTATGACAACTATGGCGACCGTGTCAAGTTTTGGATTACATTCAACGAGGCCTTCTGTGTATGCCATTTGGGCTATTCAGATGGCTCCAAGGCTCCTGGACTTAAACTTACAGCCACTGGCTCTTATGATTGCATGCACAATCTATTAAAATCCCATGCCGTGTCATACAGACTTTACGAGAAGGAGTTTAAGCCCGTTCAGCAAGGCAGGGTAGGCATATCTGTGGATTCTGACTGGTTTGAGCCGGAAAATGCCACTGACCCTGAGCATGTTGCTGCTGCTGAGCGCGCTATTACCTTCAAGGTACAACTTTAAACATATTTTAAAATGAATAAAATAATGTGAAAGTAATTGGAATGTTTTGCAGCATGGCTGGGTGTTCGCTCCCATCGCATTCGGTGACTACCCCGCAGTAATGCGTGAGCTCGTTGAAGCTAAAAGTGAAGCCGAAGGCCTGACCCAGTCCCGTCTGCCGATCTTTACAAACGAATGGAAGCGAAAGATAAATGGCTCTTGGGATTTCCTCGGGCTGAACCATTACACATCTCTACTAGTGCGTCCTGTGATCAGCACGTATCCTGGCTGGTCAACGGATCCAAATGTTGAAGTTTACCGAAGTCCAGATTGGCCTAGCTCCGCATCACCTTGGCTTAAAGTTGTTCCTTGGGGATTTAGAAAGCTGATGAACTGGATTAAGAACACTTATGGGAACCCTCCTTTGTACGTCACTGAGAATGGCTTCAGTGACACGTCTGTTGAGGGTCTGAATGATGTTGGCCGTGCCAATTATTACACTTTGTATATCAATGAAATGCTCAAGGCCGTGCTGATTGATGGATGTGACGTGAGGAGCTA
>JAQIWI010002682.1:0-11756 GCA_034698825.1 Deuterosminthurus bicinctus | reverse complement strand
TGACATCTGCGGAGCGGAACTTACCCTGACAGGTACAACCGGCTCAAACTGCTTCGTGAACACAATACGACCATCAAGGAAGGGTGGGACGATATTATGAACTAACAAATGTACTCGGGCTTCATTGTCTTCGTCATAGTCCTCACTGTGATCAACATTAACAACAACACCACTGGTGAGCAATCGATTCTTTTCCCACAGCTCGTTATCCCGATGAATCTGTCTCTGCTGAGCTGACATTCGTTGGTTCTTCCTTTGTTGAAGTTGCTCTTCCTTCTTCTTTGTGTAATCTTCGGATACACCGGCAAATGGATTATGAACTTCGTCATATCCCTCGTCCATAGAGTACCATTCTCTGTCCAACCTTTTCTGCTCATCTTCCCACTCATCTCGATCCACAGCCACTTCTCCTTCCCTCACGGATTCCTTCTCACTCTTCACATAGCCAGGTGTGGTCAAATACCGCGAACTTCCGGGATTTTTCACCCATGGATTGTACTTGTGTGCCGGTGTGGGCAATGGAGTTTCAATTTCACGCTTGATCTTGGAGTCTTCGGCATAGGGATTCGGTGTAGGGTAGTCCCATTGTGATCTCTCTCTTTTTTCTAACATAGCATCGTCATCATCCCAGGCTCGAGGAGTATTTGCAACACTAAATGCCGGTGTCAACGGCTCATCCTTGAATCGGATACTGTCCCCGTCTCTTCTGCTTGATGATCTATGAGAAGATCTTTCTGATCGACGGTCGGACCCTCTCTCGGATCGGTCGTCTCTTCGGTCACGCTCATTTCTTCGATCAAAGTCTCTTCGGTGGTCATAGTTTCTATCACCACGACGATCATCTCGACCAATGTTTCGGTTTCGATGTCTGTCTCTGTCTCTCTCCCGGTCTCTATCATGAGGATGATGATCATACCGATCCCGGTCCCGCCGGTCTCTGTCCTTCTCTCCAGCAGTCGAATAATCCACTCTTCTAAACTTGGTATTCCGATTTTCAATCGCTGATTTCGCGTTTTTATTCACACCACCTCCATACGAAGGTGTATCTTCACCCACAGCACGATAGTGACGCTTTTCAGACTTGGACGAATGCTGCTGAAATGGCTCTCTAGTTGGTGTCATTTGCAGTTTCTTTGAGTCCGTTTTGAAACTTTCTGCTTGCTCGCGTCGTTTGATTTCTAGATTACAAATAAGAATATTAACAAGGTCATCATGTCATACTACAAGAATACAATTCATCCGTTTACTACAAGAATACTTACCAGCAAGCTTATCCAAACCAAGAAGAGACTTTGATGGGATTGCTGGCTTCTTAAATTCATGATCACTTGGCTTCTTTTTAATTATCAATCCCCCAACTTCTTTGCCCGAGCTCCCTTCCAGTCGGTGAACCGAAGGGTCATCATCTTCTTCGTAGTTAACCGAAGTCTTCAGCATTTTGAAGACTAATATCTACTAGTCTTCTTTTACAGAATATTCAACAATGCACTCAACAATCCTTAAATTTAAATACAATAAAGCTCAGTTAGATTTCTACAATTATTTCAATTCTGAATGAAAAATTGGAGTGAAATCTAAAATATTCTCGGACGTTGAAACTTTAAAATTCGCGCCTTTCTTCGTTATCCTTGCGGGCAGACCACATGGATCGAATTCACTAAATTTCAACTCGCACGTGGCACTTTGAAACAGAATTTCTTGGACATTTTTTGACAAAAATCATGTTGAAAATTATACATAATTGAGAAGAAAAGTTCGACTTATTTTGATTAAATTCAAACTTGAGCAATCAAGCTACTGGTTCTGTAATTTTTGAGTTGAAAGGTAAGCCATTGACAAAGAAATCATGCTTTCATTTCATAGGCATGTGTGTGATTTCATGAACAACGTAACTGGATCCATTGAAATTAACCAAAAATGGTCTCCTGATCAAATCTTGTTAATTATTAAAGGTCGTAATGCAAGTAGAGGCGTCACCAGGTCAGTCGAATGGCCCCTCAGAAGATGTTAGCTTCGACGAAATTCAGCTCATTGCCAACCGCCGGCAAACCCAAGATGCCCTGACTAAAATCTCTGAACAGGCAACTCATTGCTTGAACCTTGTCAAATCCCTGACATCTGAAGTAACTGAAAACACCCTCCCCACAAAGGACGGCCTGTCCTTTCTTGAAGTTAAAAATCATCTGCTTCTCCAGTACCTCATAAATCTGACTGGTCTGATCAAGCTGAAAACTGCTGGTGAGAGTATTCAAAACAGCCCGTTCCTCGACCAGCTCGTAGAACTCCGTACCTACTTAGAGAAAATTCGTCCGATCGAGAGTAAACTGCGCTACCAAATTGACAAATTAATCACGACAGCAGTACAAGGGAAATCCTCTTCTGATGACCCATTGAAATTCCGTGCAAATTTGGACGATTTGAAGCAGGAAGGCTCCGGAAGTGATGAAGGAGATTCTGATGAAGAGTTTGGCTCTGCTGACATAAGTGCTGCTAAATCAGGCGTGTATCGTCCACCCAGAGTAGCTCCTCAGCGTTTCGACGATGAAGAAGAAGAGGAAGGAGTTGCTCCAGCAAAGAAGGCCGAGAAGATGAGGAAGAAGTCTCTGAATCAATCTCTTATTCGAGAACTTCAGGAAGAATTCTTGGACACGCCGGTTGAAATTCATAATATGGGGGATGCTTACGCAAAGAGACTTTCTCGAGAGGTCCGTGACCGGGAGAGATATGAAGAGACATATATGACTCGTCTACCCATCACCAAACAAGACAAGCATCGCTCCAAGGCCATGTCAACTATTGGCATTCTCGGAGATGAAATTACCGATTTTGCAGGTAAACGACCCTCGTCCTCGGGCTCCAAAGGGAAGAAAAGGAAGGCTGGGAAAGCGAAAGCTAGCAAGGGCAAAAAGTTCCGAAAGAAGTGATGAGTGTGAATTAAAATTTAAATCAATGTGAAAGAAAATATGAATCAAGTTTCTTTCAATAAACGACTTTATTATTTTACGAAAAAAAACAGATCGTTACAACAGAACGTTGAATCAAGGGATTTCTGCGAGCTGCGTCTAACAGGGTAAATAATTAATCAATTCACCATTTCGCAATTAAAATTTACCACAAATAGTAATCAAGGGACTTACAATTATCATAAAATTTCACATGTACTTTCATGACATCATTTCCAAGGGATTAAAAAATCAACAAGGACCCACACACACATACAAATTCGTACGCACGCAATCATTCAAACCTCCAATTCCTGTAAGGTACACTTCTGCACTGCTCACTCTCTCCAACGTCTAAAATCTTAATACAATAATAAATAATAATAATAATGACGTAGGTACGAAAAATTCCCTACAAATAATAACTGATAGAAAACTTGTATTTAAACATGACGTTCATCAATAGTCATCATCATCATCTTCACACACTGCGGTAATACAGTAAACTTTGAAATTTGGCTCACGGCAGCTGCTGCTATCGCTTACCAAATCGCTTCTTGCTCAATACGAGAGCATATAATAATTAACACTTTGCTTCCATTCTCATCGTCGTCATCATTATCACTATCATACAAATATTAGAGGAGATTGAAATGGGAACAATCATATTAGCATTTTTATAATACAGAATAGTTCTTTAAATTCTCAATAATAAAGAGATGTTCGACGTTGCTGTAAATATAAACGACCAACTGAATAAATTTAGCGCGCTCAAGGCCAATCCATTTAGTAGAAATTAGTTATTATAGTAGTTCCCTTGTGAAAATGCAAGCATATAAGAGCAATGCTCACCATAATTGCCATTCTATCGTCTATATATATAATATATACATTTAAATCACAAGACGTATCCTCCTTTGTCTAATGAATACACGACGAAGGAAGCATATAACCGTGCAAGATCCATTGTGTCATCATAATTTTCATTTGCCACAATTTATCTCGTAGCCCCCCACAAAATGGCACACCGATATACAAACCATCCGCTATAAAATCCTCCAGTAGTCGCCACAATGTCCTTGCTCGTGTCTCTGGTCTTTCCAGAACCTCCTTCTAAAACTTATCTAAGTACTAAAGTGTGGTACGTACGTATATATCGTAATCAATCATCATCATATATAAGTTTCTCAAATCCTCCCACTGCACTATGGCAGCGTAACCAATAACTTTGCCACCATCTTCTTCTTCTTCTTTACATTAACAAAAAGCCCATCACCTCAGTCCATACAAGATTTTGCTCAATATATTAATTATTAGTTAACATAATGATGTCGTTTATAATGACAAGATAATCAAACTGTGTCTACCTTAAGAATAATGGAAAACAAATTAAGACAATACTACAGACTGAATTGTTTACAAAAAACGAGCAGTATTGGTGTCTTTCACACATCTTCTTCAGTTTTCTAACAACAACTCAAACCCATGCAAACTTAGAGACTGGAACCATAAATCTAGGAATGTTTAAAACTGTAATAATAACACAACATTAAATTTCTGTAAAAATTCAAAGTGCAAAACCAGAATTCAAATCGGAACTACATACTTTTATACCATTTCCATTGAGACATATATTTCTGCAAAATTCAAGTCCAGAGAGTTAAATAGTTCCAAATTCACTCGCAAAAATCTGCATAAACTCATTCCATTCTCATGTTCGATCGTTCCAAAGGCCAGCCATTTATTCGTGTCGGATCATCAATAATAATAATAATGTCTTCTCTCCTTGCATGATGAACACCAATTTATTATCTCCACCGCGCGCGCTCTTCATTTTGTTTGTTTGTACACTCGAAATCCTCTTCATTTTCAGCTCAGTCAACATTATCTTGAAAAATCAACCGGACATATCCCACTTGTCCTTCAAGAGGTGTGGCACAATAAGGGCATTCAGCTTGCAAGCCTTTTGTCCCATGAGGAATCGGCATGTTTGCCCAGTACCTATACGAATACAAAAGGGAGCCCCATTAGAATTCACCTTGAAACGCAAGCAAGCCAGCGGACATTAGCTCTTTTCCCCTCCTCATTCAGCCATTCTAGCACTTTTCTATAGCAAACAGAGTTCTGCACAAATGATGGTAATAATTTTCTAACCAACCCAGATAATAATTCCCTAGAGTCGCACCACCACCACACCACTACCACTGGTTTTATTCTCGGTAAAGCGGTTTCAGGGTCAATGCAGTGATTATACTACCGGGAAAGAGAATCAAATCATACGATAGTTTGCCTACAGGACTCTTGTAGTAAACTAGCTAGCTCTTGATAACTTGTCTACTCCAATAATGACTACCTACTACAAGTCAAAATTTTAAACTAAACTATATAAAGACAGATGGGAGTAGAGTAAAATCAATATTCTCTTCTTGACGCCCACCATCGGCAATGGAGATTCAAGTGAAAAATTAGGTTTCTCCATCCGATGCGGAACACTTCATTTACGGTCCTTCTCCATCACACACAACTTGTTCCTTCCTATTTAAACCTCCTACGATTTCCTACTTTACACAACAAGAGCAGTCACCAGGAAATTCTATTAATTAATTAAGCCCAATTCCTCAGCCTTGACTTAATTCCCAGAAATCCTACAACAAATTCACCTCATTATTCCCAACAGAGCTGGAATAATAGATGAACAAATTGGCTCATTAGTGAATAATTGTCCTTGTAGCACCTAAGCATCCATATGAGGTCAATTTGTCCCCACTAATTAAGACTTGACTTACTTGTTGCTTGTATAAGTCTCTAGAAAATTATATCCGCAGAGCGTGAGGTACTAAAATCCTAAGCTCTGTCTTATCTCACATTCGGATAAAATCTCTCATATATCCTCCTGCTCCTCTTCATCTCTCCCCAAATCGATAGCGACGACTTAAATTATGTTCGCACGTCAGCCCCTTTAGAGAGTTCCTCATACATGCAAGTCATCAGAATAGGATCGTAGTATTCCCTAACGGACAAACTTGAATTCAAATTCGTGCTAAAGAATAGGACGTATAATACCTACTGACATGACCATGCCTACTACATGGACGAGTAAATTAAATTTATGTCCCGTCTCCTTCACTCCCGATTACCCCTTCTAACACTACCAGAGCGAGTTGGAGAGTTACGAGGAAGCAGAGAAGAAGTATAGAAAAAAAAAGAAGAAGATCGATACGTAAATCCTCTCTGAGCTCAAGTGCAGCTTTTATATAATACTGACAAAAAAAAAGTAGTACGGCACTAGCTAAGCCAGCCTTACATCGCAGTCTTCCCTGACACCATATGCCCGCACGGGTAGAAACAGTGAGAAAGCGGGCCAAAGTCCGAATAACCCGCTGGCTCCATCGACATGGACAGAGCCACGAATGGTCCACTTGTTAAGCATATCGGACAGGTTAGCTCCTTGGATTCAGCACCTTTCTTCAGTCCCCACTCGTGGAAACCTTGGACGTGTCCACATCTATATAATCCACAAAAAAAATAGAGTTACATCAATCAAATCCCAGTGGGAAAGAAAAAAAAACTCTCTCTTTAGCACTTACTTCAGATACACATATGGCTGTCTGTCCAATGAGTTAGTTTTCCTTCCAACTACAAGCGTATTGAGACCCACTGGGCATTGCGGTCGACCCGCATTTACAAAGTCTACCATTTGATCAATATCCCTCCGAGTCTGCAAACGTAATATAGAGCAAACAAATTTACATTTACACATGAGCGCAAATAAATTAAATTACTTGACGTCGCATATTCGGTGAACAACATACCGGTGACTTTTCTAGCCCTTCTGCCGTCCTCCATAATAACGTGACTCCGCACAGGTCAATCATGGAGCCATCACCTAAAATATTCGACTCATTCTCCATCTTTTTCCCCTTCTGTGGCGCGGAGCGAGACTCCCTCATCGTGTACATCCCTCCATTGACGGACACCTCTCTCCAAGGCAGCGCTTTGGCATCACCTCCCACAAAGGATCCCTTCACATGCAGCAGCAACACTCCATTCGTTGTAAGGCCATCGATTACTCCGTTCTCTTCCCACTTGCTCGCTTTTTCCTGTCAAAATCACAACCACATCAGTATACATCCTCACATATTCTCTTACATTATTCTCTTAAAAATATTCTCCTCTGTCCACCTGCTCTCTCTCTCCCTCCACCATAGACATCCTCTTTCACCGCCACAGGTGCAATTTAACACCATCTCGAACATCATTCAAGTCATTGTCATGCTATACACAGTGGCTTGCGAACTCTTGAGTTACAAAGCCAACTCATATACTACGAAGACCCACACAAGTATAATAAATGCCACAAGCATAAACCACGCAGTACATTCTCTTTGATATTACATGAATGCATTCATTGAATTTGAGGCATTTGTAGAAGAATGCCTCAAATCCTCTCTTCTTGGCATTCCACAACCAGTTGAATTTTTTTCACGATAGTGATCTAATGTAATACCAACCAAGTCCCTACTTTACAAACACTCCTCCTCCAACAGCTTCTAAATTAGTCTCTCAATACACGCACACATGTGTGTTTCAACCTAGAAATACGATAGCGTGTTCACGCTACATTTCAATACTCAAGTTACATAGAGGCTAGTCTTGACTCATTATTTGCACCGATCATTTGTACGACAAACTATCCAGTCCTCTTCAAAGGGCAACAATTCCCGTTCCCTCATACATGCAACATCATTTCCCAAGTGTTATTGACACATCATCAGCATAGTCCTCCTACATAACAATTTGACGAGACGTCCGTCATCACATGCGTCAGTCATCTTCCAGTTGCATCCAAACTTTCAGAGATGCATGCGATCCGTGCAAGGAACTTCCATACACAATGGACTTCTCTGCATCAACAACATCAATCCGTCATCAAACACACTGCTTGCTTGCATTGCTCATCCCCGCCAAAGAGAACCAGTTTTCAAGGCCCATGAAATCCACACCGTATATACCGGAATGTCAACAACAGTAGTGTATATACATACAACACAATGCGAAACTAGGTTCCTAAATAATGTCACCGGGAAAACAATAATAGAGCCCCGCACATCCATTACTACATCCTACCAACCCATCCTTCTCTTCTCACATGCGTGTATATTTCACGTGGAAGTTTGCCAACAAAAGGAACAAGGATCCAGAATGTAGCTGCGACCACGAAGAGCAGCAGGAGCATGTGAGGGGGATAGGACCTAAAAATCTCTTCCTTCAAAAAGCTTTCCTCCGATCGATAGCCTCATTTCCCCGGACAAAGTCGTCTGTAGTGCTGCCGCAATTCGACAGGGAACTGAAATGCAAAGCCCTACACTACCATAGCCATAGTAAATACACACACCCTATCACTATTTCTATACCCTTAAAGCATGCAAGAGAATATGGGGACCCCATAAATGGAGCCATAACACATTGTGCGTATGCCCTTAACACATAACGCCAACCACTGCTCCCACTTCTCATTCATTCAACCGAGTAGGTCAAGTTCCTTAAGACGATTCTTGCTCTATCTCTCTCACTCCTCCCTAGCTCTCCTTCCCATGGGCCCAATGCTACAAAGATAAGGAAAAAAAGGAATCTGAATGCATTACATGAGACTTGGAGTCTTCGCTCTATACCTAGACACCTACAGCAAATGCTACACATGCCTTGTCTTCTTTCTACCATGCATCACCACTCTCCTGGGGGTTCCATCTCATTTAACAACCTTCTGTTTTTATACAGCACTCTTCGTCGTCACCACTGATAACAACTCCAGTCACATACGCAACCAGGACGCCCCTCAGGAAAAAAACGGTCTTGTAAAATGGAATTCAAATTTAACACGAGGAGGATATTGCTTGTGTGTAGGCAGGATGGCTTTAAATAAGCCTGGTTCAACGTTGAATTTTTCAAGACCGCTGGAGAGTTCCCATATGTGTACCCTTGTGCTAGAAGCTCTAGACCTTTACAATGTCAAGTATAACCATAAATGACCCCTAAAGAATCCAAAGGGCAAGACATAAAGCATCTTGAGTCCTTCGTCATATGAAGGTTTCATTTCCATCACTACATGGAACGTGGGACATTTGGCACAAGATTATGCATGGAATCCCTGTAGCATAGAGAAAGCCAAAAACATTGCAATGCCATTTCCATAAACAGGGAACTAATAAGAGTACATTGGCTGTCTCCTCTGCACAAATCTGCCACATGCCTGTCAACTTGTACACTTGAATATGAATTCACTTTGCATCACTGTCATCATAACTGTCACTTCCAGTCTCTATAACATTACAGACAGACTGCTAGGCGTCGAGTGTATTTTCCTTACATGCATACAGCCTATGCAACAGTTATCAACTAAATCTAAAATATTCCTAGCATGCAAATCCATTTAAATATTCACACCGTCACTCCCTTTATCAACCAATGAGTCTCTCCGCAATTACTCTCTTCACTTATCATTAGCAGTTCTACTTCTGAGCTCGGAGAGCCAACGCATTATTTTACATTATTCGTTATTAGAACAACAATTCCCTCTCACATAAACCTACACGTGACACAAAACTCCTCATAATTTAACTCCAGGTGGATATGGGCCGGCGGAGAGGACCTTTAGCACCTGAACCTGAGCCCGTAAGTATACACCCAATTTTGTATGAAGCAGACAAGCCTTGGAAGCAGAGAGGATCGCTATGTTTGTAAAGCCTTTACATCTTTATGGCAACAAACAATTCATCACCATAATGTTCGCAGGCACGTCCGGTAACCCGCTCACAGACCCAGCCCCGCCGCTCTTGTCGTCATGCACAACGAGCCAATTCACGAGGACAATCTCGGGTCCAACTCCTAAGGCCAGTTCGACATCAAGCACAAATTTCAGAAGCTTCACATCAGCCTGGGAGAATTTTGGCCGTGGCTATTCCCCAAGAAGTTGAGGAGCACTTGAGTGGAAGAGACAATGGCGCAACTTCCTCAGCTGTACCCGCCAATAACACAAGCACCAGCAGCTTTCCCCCAATCCCGCAGGAACTATTAAGCAATCGTGCCGCCGTCCAGCAAACATCCGCACTAATTCCCTTTAGTTCATCGATACAAGATCAAACGAGAGCAATCTCAAGTTTAACTCATTCCATGGATCATTTATGTTTGGACACAACCGATCCCGCTCTGCTATCACAACAAGTCTCACAAGTGAGAGTTGAGTATTCTAGAGTTACTAATCTGATCCGTAAAGAGACATTAGAGCCGCCAGTACCTCGGCTGCACCATCAACAGCAAAATCAACAACTGCTTATCACAGCTCTTGCTGGTCTGCATCGAAGATTTGATCGCCTTGAGGCTCTTCTCCTATCCCACGATGGAGGCAACTTCTAACAATGACGCAATCTTGTAATCTTCACAATTTAATGTTGAATCCTAATTCGTATTTTCATTTTAGACTAAACAGAGTTAACGACTGAAATAAATTCCTTTACTAGCTAAGCCCTCGTTTACCCTTCAGTTTGCAATAACATTGTGCACATAAAAGAATAGTGCGATTGAGCACATTAATTACCTCCAAGGTATTGCTACCATAGACAGATTTTACAGCGCTCGTAAAATAGCTACAACTGCTGGGATCAGAAAAAAATCCGCCTTCAGTTCCCTTCTTCGTCTACATGTCGTACAAGACAAACAATATAGGAAGTAAGAAGAGTCTTTACAGAGCCTGTCATTTGCACATAAGCCATCCCTAATGAATTTCCGTTTTCTTTTGTTATTTCAACGAAGCCAATGCTGCCGCCCTGACTCCGTCCGCGACTCTTTGTGTAAATCAGTTTAGCTCTCCTTCCTCCTCGTTCCAGAAGATCATTTCCTCTTCTCTTTTTAAACATTCAATTCGCTACACAGAGAAACCTCCTCCTCGCTTCTTCTATAAAAATTCAATTCCGCCACAAAGAATGTAAATTATACAGGCTCCTTCATCTCAACCGGCTGCAGCTACGCACTCCTTCTTGGCAACCTACCGCAGCTTCCTGGAAGCATAAAAATGAGTGCATACATAATATCATCTTGATCATCATCAGCAGCATCATCTCGAAATAATCTACGACCCATCTTCAAATCCCTTTTTAACTGGGACTCACATTCCATTTCTTGTTGAATACTCTAGAATCCTTCTGTTGATAACAGCTATAACAGCTTAGCATTTCACAACTTACACATCGTCCCTATCGATCACAAGTGAAAAGATCTTACAATGCAAACCAACTTTCCCACAGGCCATCGGACTGAAAAAAAAAGTCAACAACGGCTCGTCGTCCACTATATACCATCAACAAACTAGACATCCCACGCAAGATAGTATACATTGAATAAACTCTTCTTGCATTACATTACATTTCCATAATCATCAGTCCATCTACGTCGTCGTCAACAACACGATAAAAACAAAGACGACACGTGAGATGTCCAATGACTGCCTGCGCACACATTCCTAAATCCCTGCGTCGTTCGGTCGGTGGTGAAGAAATGTAGCCGAAACCAGCGCCTAATTGTCTTAAAAGCACCATCTGACCACAATGATATCCAATTCACTCACACCAACCAATACAACTGTCCTTCAAGAGCACTAATAAACTTAGACTAATAGCCTCGGAAAGACCGCCTACAGCCAGCCTTGCCCTTCTAAGGTCACTGTTCACGCCGTCGTCAAAAATGATTCATCTTGACAAATGCATTTATATGCCCCATACGACGATTCCTTAGTAATGCTTCTTCATAAGGGACATCAAT
>JAQIWI010002681.1:0-11757 GCA_034698825.1 Deuterosminthurus bicinctus | reverse complement strand
CTCAGTTGAAAAGACCTTGACAATTATCCGACTTGAAGAGTGACGTTGTTAAATCTCTATGAGTTTTATTACTTGGAACGACAGCGAGGTGGGAAACACGAGGACAAAAGAAGCAAAATAAATTTGAAGATAACGATATCGCGTCTCCTCACCAAGACTTAAAACACGGTCTACTAATATGGCTGATTTCTCTCCTTTTTCTCTCATCTTTTGGAAGCACCACAAATTATTTTGTTTTTTTCATTCACTAGTTATATAATATTACGTACCTCAGCTAGTAATAAAAATGTTGGTTAGTATTTTTAATGCATCATCGTCATCATGATTCCACCGAGAGTTAGCTCCCTCCTGCTGACACACGCTCCGATTAGATTCCAAATATCATCCATCAACCAGGACATTGGCTGACTCATTACGCACATGTTCTATATTTTTACACCAAGGTATATAACAACATTGTAGTAGAACGCAGGCAGTGACAACGTCCATGCCTCAAATACAGTACACATATGTCATACTTTTTTCTTTACAACCAAGACAAGAGGTTTGGAAAAGGATATTATAATAATAATAACTTTTTTACAACAAACATGAACAACAATTAGCTCAGCGCGTGTGAGATTTAATGGAAACGCGCCTTTGACTTTCACCTAGTGACCACAGTACATAAAATTATCCTATGCATCTGTATGTACATAGATGACTTCTGCTAAACTTGACAGTAATTATATTGTAAAACTCCGCCACCATCATTATCATGACACTGATGAAAATCAGAGTGCTTGTACATGTACAAGAGAGAAAAAGTGCGTAAAAATACGACTAACGGAAAATCACTAGAATATGACGTCACACGTGTGATAATAAGAACAAGAATAAAATTTAAAAAAAAGAAGGAAAAACGCCGTATGATATATCACAATGTTACGATTTTTTCGTCTCCCTTCCCCAGCATCTCCAGGTCTGTGAGTGTATTAATTTACGCGTGTTTGAGTGTGTGTGTGTGTGTGTATGTGTTGTATTACACAGATGAATATCTGTTTACAATATAACATTATATTATAATTTACAATTTTTTTTAGTTACAATAATACTTGATTTGTGAATGAAATAGTTGCTGTTGTGCTCTCATTATTTTTTTATCATCCTCTTACATATTTACATTGCAATTCCACGTTTACCATATGATAACTTGTTCTAATTTAGAGTCTGAACGTATAGGTCTTTCTTCCTTGCGGTAAACATGATAGAATTATTGAGGATAAAACATTTTTTTGCAGATTAATCCTTTTCACTATTTGCTATTAGCACCGTCATCCAGTCGAGTGCGCTCAAATGTTATACTGTAGTATTATCTCAAAATTGCACATGCGCCTGCACATTATAGTTGATATCGTTTTTAACTAGCTAACATTTACAACAGCATTCATGACTGTCTCATTAAAGCTTAAAAGTGTTAGTACCATTTTGTGCGCCTAATAAATTTTACCAACACCTTTTCGGCACCTTTTTGACTAGGATCTTCGTCGTACTAAAACCCAAGGTGTTACCACTGTAGAGATTTCATAGCACCAATAGCACCGTCACTCCAAGAGTTACCATCTGGCTAAATTCAAACGGGAATGAATGTCAGTTTTTTGAAACAACGATCCTCCTTCGTCCACACAACTACAAATAAAACCAGTCATCACTTAAAAGCCATTGAGAACCATGCTTTACCGCCCGCCTGCGCAGCGATAAAGCCATGAATCTTAAAGTCACCTCAACATCAGTATAGTGTTCACTGCCACAGAGAATTTCATGGGTATCGACTAATGACTACAACAGGAAAGGATTCATCCCAGTTAGTTACATCGAGCCTCAAAAAATTGTCCTTGGCCAACGCTCAGGTTCGCCTCGACTACGTACGTACACACACCTCTCCTTGTATGCCTCACAAAGGTTCCTATAGAAAATCTACTATTGTTAAAGATAAGGAAAACACGGTGAAAATGTACATTAATCAACAGCCAAGTGTGCTTAACATTCTTACGATATTTTTGTTTATAAATTTAGTGTACATATATATATGTATATATATTATAACGTAGTGCGTGTGTGAGCTTTGTTGGACTAAAGGCTACTTGTAGTGATTATTCTTCCTCCTCCTCATCCCCCACTTCTTCTTCGTCTTCTCTGTCAATAAAAGAATTTTAGCTAAACAGCACAATATGTCTTCTTCATCTCCTCTCATACACAAAAGGTCACGGTCACATTAGGCTTTCCAAGTTTCATAATTGTTTTGATTTTTCTTTTAAAATACAGTGACAATAGAAATGTATTCATTATATGATCACAATCAATTAGACACCGATGATTGAAAGATTATTTTTTTCACACATATGTTTAACATTTTGACAACGTTCTCCAGCGGTGGAGGGAACCGCGAGAAAACAATTATACACCCACATATCTAAATAGACCAACTCATACAATATATATTTATATATCTCTGTTCGCACAAAGGACTGACACAGTTGATTTGATTGATTTTATATGAAAACACAAGAATAATTTCAAACCACATTTCCATTTGTTGTCCACTTTGAAAGCTACTCGTATATTATTATCTTCAGAGTTTAGATCCGTGTAGCCCCATTTTCCCTGGGTCCCCTAAACAGTAGTAGTAGTTGTAATAGTAATAATAATAATAATAGTAGTAGTAGCACTAGCAGTAATAGTAGTAGTAGTAGTAATTCTACAAGTGTCTTCTTCTGCTTATTCTTCTCCTTTTCTGTTTTCCGTTCGTAGCATCATTCCTTACAACTGGTACCACTTTTTATCCTTGTACTTGAGCATCAATTGGTGTGCAGCAGAGGAGAAGTTTTCTGCATCAGTGGCCATTTTTGCCGTTCTTTCTTCCAAGTGACCCAACTTCTCTCCACGTTCCACAAGAAGCATTCGGGCTCTCTGAACTTCGCTGGCAGCTGTACTCTGTCGCATGGCCAGGTGCTCAAGTGCAGGTGGGGTCCCGTGTGTTGGCAGCAATTTTGCAACGGAACGTGGTGGTTTTCCTGAAGCTTCGCCGACTGAAATCCATTCAAATTTTTTTATTAAGAAATTCTTTAAACCTGAGCTCCTATACTTTCTCTCTGTCTTACATAATTCTTCTCGGTCCAAGTTCCGCACTCCCACGCCGAAAAGTCCCATGAGGAAGCTTTCTTTAGGACGCTCTGGAAATTCTGCTTCAATGTACAGGGCGCCGAACATAGATTCCACGGATTGACTGGAACAAGAACAACAACAACAATAAATATATCACAGTCAAGTACACACCCAAAGCAATGAACAAGTCAGAAACTTACGCAAACTCTGCAGAAATGGTAAATTTTTGTATCTCACTGGGTGAGCTCAAGTAAAGTCCATGACCGAGTTCACTGAAGCAAAAAGTCTTGGCAATTCTGTGAAAATTCCAATTATCCTCAAATTAGCTACTCGTTCCGAACAAGTGTGATGTGGAGGAGCCGACAGCAGTCAGATTGGACGGAGGAATGATTATAATCATTTGACGTCAAAACTACACGGCTCTACTAATAACATTGCCTCAACAACGACCATGACAAAGAGAAAAACTTTAAGCACACCACCTCCGTCCGCCTCTGACAGCATTAGCTCTCTTAATTTGAGTCCATTGTTGACATCAAGTTGGAGTCAACTTGTCATTACGCAAAGGAAATATATATATATATTTATAGAGAATTTCATTATCATAATTAATAATTCAATCATCAAACGACCAACAGTTGCAACTGTCGTGTGACATTTATAGTTATATATATAGCATTATCTCAAGTGTAACTGCAATAATGGAACTGGTCGATGCAAGTATTTCATGTATAATTATTAAATCTACCATGTCAAGAAACAAATTATACTGTCAATGGTAATTATCATGTGTCACAGTAGTCATAATTATTACCAATATAATGAAATCAAGACAAAGTGTTCAGTTCAGGTGGTAACGTTTTTTTTCAGGTTGTTCAGAATGGCTTGAGCAACGTTTATCGCACGGTTATAAATCATAGAAGACTGAATAACCGAGAATTCCAAAGCAGGCAAAGAATGAAGCAAGTCCACATATAAATCCAGATAAAGAGTCGAGAAACAAGAGGGTATAATTGTTGGTTAGTTTGAAAGAGGCAAGCTTGATACTGAAGGCGTGCATACGATGACAAACAGTAGGTAATACATAGAGTGTGTGAGAAGCAAGTGCTATTGAGTGTAGTTAATATAATTACTGTTTTACAACACAGAGACATATACATTTATAAGAACTATAATACTTAATAATGATTTCCCCTATCACTCTGTCATTAAATATCGTAACAGCAAAGACCGTACAAAGAAAATAAACACTGCTTAAAAAGTTGATTATTATTTCTTGTTTGACACCATGCGGATGAGTAAACTTACAAATTAGTATCTTCCCCAATTATAATTTGTTGACCCCAAATGCTCAGCATTGGGTCGACAAGTAGGCCACTTTTTCTAGGTCCGCCTGGACCAGAAGTACCTCCGAGTACACCGGATGATGACTGATTCAGTAGAAAACTGCATAACGTGAAGCCATAAAAGAATCAGGCAATCTTTCCTCTTTTTCGTCTCTCTCACCATAAGCAACGTTTCCAATATTGACACACAATATTTCGCATAATAATATTTCAGCTTCCCCATATCCCACACAAATCTCTCATACGCATATTGAAAAAGAAAATTACAAGTTTGGAATAAAATGCAACGACGATATTATAGGAAAAATCCCAAATGAAATTCTTTGTTAGTCACAATAGGAAGCATATAAAGTTGTCAAAGAAGAGAAAAAATCATTATTTCGGGGAGAAGATAAATTGCAAGAAGGAAGGTGGCTGTAGAAGGCGCGCTCGCGCGAGGGTAAGCCTCAAAAGTCACCCTCAATTCTCCGCTAACTGAATAGGGAAAATTGGACATAGACAGACAGACACAGAGGATTAGTAATAAATTTTGCAGCGGAAATCAATGGGTTAGTATATATATATATTATTGATATTTGTGCACAGCTTTTCCCCATAGCGCCTACTGAAGCTCATAAATCCTGCCTACAAAACGTCATAGGAATCGTGCGTTTAGCAGCTTGTTTGGCTCATAATTATAATAAATATTTACAAAAGGGCAAAAGTTTTGCAAGGGGACTAACACAGCTTGGAGCGTATTCAAGGGCACCGCATATGTAAAAAATACTGCGAATGTTCGTAAAGGTTTTTGTGCAATTCTTTTGAGTGGAAGGCTACATATTGGTATTTTGTGATAAGGGAGATAATTTTGCGGTTTAAATGTTGTCGGCACTGCTTTGGACAATTGTCCTCAAACCCAAAAATTATTTTCACATGATGATGTAGAGAAACAAAAAACAAAACAAAAAATCAGGATATATTTTTTTTGATCTCCGAGTTTCTGTCTGGATTCTGGATGAGAGAATATAATGAATGAGATTGTGATATGTGAGGGGACTGTGTAGCTGTCCGTGTACAAACTACCAACTTACCTGAGATCAGACAAAGGAACAAACTCCACGTCAATGAGTATTCTCAAACTTGGCAAACTGTACACTGATAATCGACCATTTGAGTTGTACGTCACTAGGCAAGGAGATTCTATACAGAAACCAATATGAATTAGTTTTTACTCATACAAAATTAATGCAAACGGCAATTAGTTAGCAATTATCATCACCTTTAATGGTCGTTAGACCTGCTCGGATGACAAAGTATGAAGCAGAAGATGATGCTGAGGGCTGTGGTTGTTGTTGCTGTGCAGTTGAGGTGGATGATGATTGCTCACTAGCCGAATTATTACTATTGACCAGCTGAGCTTTGTACAAACAAATTTGGGATGGTAACGAGACGACTCGAGATTGCTTCTCCGACACAAGGATGGCATAGTGCAGTGGAGCATTGAGCGATGGATCCGTTGGAGAACCACGGGACGACGGCTTCGTCGGCGTTTCTATTTCAAAACCGCAAAAATAAATCAGCATCAAACTGACGATTCCATTCCATTCACTCCTCCGACCACATAACACTACACACGTTGATAAACAGCCCAGAGGCTCCGTCTCAAATCTTCACATATATTTCCATATACCTATCCAGCACAAACATAACACCGCCCCTACAGGCTAGAAGGTCAATAAATATGTATGCACAAAGTACACACACACGTCTCAGTCAGTCCATACAGACCAGCTGGATCCGCTTACTTGCTCGGCTTCCATCATCCCTCCACGATTCCGTATTGCCGGAGATGGGCGCTCCATTGGCGTCGAGGAAACACATTTCAAGTATTGATCCTTTGAGTCGGAAGATTGTCCCTGATGGAGTTACAGTGAGCGGATCGTTCTGACGATCACTTCCTGTGCTTCCAATATTCAGTACCAGGATGGAGCCAAGTGAGGTCCCAACCCATACTGTAGGGCTTGTATAACTGGCATCTACACAATCCAGGGAAAGCCAACAAGAACAACATTAAATAAAGCCGCTTATAACCTCCAAGTAAGTAAGGGAAAACATGGCCAGAACTGGGGAAAAAAACTTGCCATTTTTCTTCGGAAAAGTCTCCACAAAGCTGAGGCACGGAATAGACTCTGAACTGATATTATCCAAACTGGACATGGAGGATGATCTCGACCTGCTGAACGTTGAGTCTAGTTTATCTGCATTAGAATCAAATTCACATTATTTCCAAGCTCTAACAGCTAATAACAATTCATTGAAAAAAATCTGTACGGAAAGAGATTATTACAAGAGAGAGAGATATATATACATATATATTTAATTATATACATTGAGTAAAAAAAGAGGAAATTAAAAAAAAGAAAGTTCATTTTTTTTGAGTAATATTAAAAACTTTGTTTAAGAAGAAGAACAAGTGGATCTCCATCATCATAACCATCACCATCATCAGCACCATCATATCACCATGCACGCATGCTGTAAGCGTCAAAGCAAGTATGTCACGTGTTCATATATAAATTACATTGAAGAGATCAGGGTCAACAGGGTCAGAGGAGTTGAGAAGAGATTAGAGGGAAAAAGCATACTGGACAAGACAAGACGATCTGGACTCATCGACGACGCCGTTCTCGCACGTGTGTCCACCATTTCACCACCACCACACTACAGCATAGACAATTAATATGAGGACAAAAGAAAGCGGACAACGGGCTCGCTCCGTATCCATATATAAATAACGTCACTATGTAAGTTATAATTCTAAAGAGTTCCATAGCTATTGGCACGCGAGAACGTTGAAGTAATTCAAGGTATCGTTCCACGGTTAGTAGAATGGCCTGCAATTAGTTAACACAATTGCCAGCAGAGAGACACTTAGAGAGCAAGAGGGGCAGACATATGAACCAACACAAGGCTAATTGGTATATAGACGAGCTATCATCATTCGGATGGGAAACTGACTAAAATCCCTAAAAGATCAACGAGGAGCCATCATTATCATCATCATCATCACTTTGATTTTCATCATCAATATTATCACGATGAAATGGGTTTTGACAGCCAACCCTACTCATGTCACAAAGCCTAATGCAATCGCCTTTGAACTGGGGCACGGGGGTAAAGGAAATATAACACGAATATATAATAATAATATAGATCGGACCCACACCCAGTGGTTCAGGGGGAAGTGGGTTTCAATAGCTACATTTCAGAGTGGAATTCAAAAAAAAGTTCGAAAAAACCAACTACTATTACAAAACAACCAATCCTGAGAGTCTTTGTGTGTTTTTCAACAAACGAACAAGAATATCACAATAACCATCCAACATAAAGAATCACCAAAGTTCCCATAGTGATTGTATATAATAATAATTTGTGTGTGTTCTAAAAAAAACTGAAAAAATGACTTTAAAAGTGAGATTTTTATCAAACCAACTCTGTTGGTAAGCCAACGCAACTAACAACAGGTGACGTTTGTAAATGAAAGTCATTCAGTCAACGAAAAAACTGTGCGTTAGATCGACAAAAGTGTCTGAGTACTTTTTCTTTGTTTTAGATACGAAAAAAAAATCCAGGGGGCCTAACGATCGCTATACCCCTCCTACCTACAATTTTACATAGTATTTGATTGTAAAGTTTTTTTGTGAATTATTATACTACGTATACTTGTTTGTTTTTGAAACGGGGACAGGGGATGGTTTGTGAAGTTGGCAAACCTTGATTAAACGAAGACTGATGTTGACACGTGACATTGGAGCTAGAACTCCCGGCGCCACTCCCGAAGCTGCAATATTGTCTAGAAAGGAGGAGGAGGTTGGATTTGACGGGATTACTCAAACCAGGACTAGGAGGGGTGGAATCAGGGGAAGAATTTAATAGTCCTGCTGCGGAAGCAGATCCTTGTGCCATGCTGTAACATTTGGATAGAGAGCGCTGCTCTCGCCGCTGTTGATGCAGAAGAGAATGCGAAGAGGATGGCGGGTTTGACGAGCAAGAACTACCTTGTGATTTACTTCTCCGCGGCTCTGACTGTTTCCTTGGTGATCTATCTCCAGGTCTATTTGCACCAACACCACCACCACCACCGCTACTGCTACCACCACCCGCACCAGCACCAGTTGAACTACTTGCGTTGCTGCTGCTGCCACCACCGCCACCACCCGGACCGCCCCCACTTCCACCTCCACCGCTAGGATTACTCAAGCTGGCACTGGCGCTGAACATGAGTTGTGTGGGTGACATTGGTGGTTCCTTTAGGGAAATTGCCAAAAAGTTTCCACCAAATAAACAAACAAAATCCATCCCCCATACAGACCACAAATAGTAACATTAAATAACGAACAACAATTACATTACAAAACTAATATAAATAGTTAAGGCAAAGCCGCAATTATTTCTTCTCCTTCACTAATGTTACGTACTACGTACGTTCGTTAGTCTACTCAAAGTTAGATTTTTTTTTTACTACGACCACCATTACCACCACCACCATGGCCCCTTCAAACTCTTGTCAGCTCTAATTAAAGCACTAAAATCTAAAAAATCTAAGTTAGCAGCTGTTAAGATACTATATAGATATCTTTAAAAATATACTTTCAAGTTTTTGGCTCCATAATGCACTCGCAAAAAAAAAGCAGAACAAAGACACATAACTTTACCATAACCATCACCACCACCATCATCACCACAGGACTTTTTTTTAACTGTGCGACCACATATGTCATACACGATCCCAGAGAGATAGAGAAATATTTAGAGGAACGAGCGATAGAGAGACAACAGTACACTCACTCAGTCAGACACCCCTAGCAAGCTTTTCCTTATACATACCATCGCTTCATTATGTTTTAGTTTTAAAACCACCGCAGTAATCGATCCGCCATATATATCTTAATTTTAAAAACAAACTCAACATATAAAACAAAAACAACACCAAAAATATTCAAAAAGGAAAGGGAAAGGAAGAGAATTGTTAATTGAAAAAGTGTGTATGTGTCTCTGAGTATGAAATCATAGGCTTTGTCATTATTCACTTACGAATCTTTCTAATGACTGAAGTGACCAAAGAATTACTATTTGTACAGCGTAAATCAATCACTTTAGTTTTCTTGGTCTGGTTTGATTTGAAATTACGCTGTCTTGCAGGGGGTATGGGGGGTAGTTGCTGTTGAGTGGGTGAGAGGGGGAGGTCTTTAGGTCGATCCGCCGGCAGGCCTTCACTCCCTGCCTCCGAATTTAATGGCGTGATGGAGGAATGTTCAGTATCACTCTCATCCCCCGCCTCATCAATGACAATCTCAGTCGGTGGTGGGGTAGTGGAAGCTGTGCCTGATGAATTTGGCCCCGCTGGCCCCCCCATCTTGACAAATTCAAATAGGTCTCCAGTATTGTTGCTCTCAGTCTCTTGCCTTATTTGGTCCTTATTAATTTCCTGTTCAAAAGGAGGAGGAGGAAGAGGAAGCTCGATTTCTTCGTTATCATCACCACCACCACCAGTCATGATCTCATCGCCAAGTGAATTAATTTCCTCAGTCAATTTCCCAGTCATTACTACAGTCGGTGTAGTGCTGAGGGAGCGTGATTTGCGTGGGGATGAAACAGGTGTAGTGGTGGATGGAACTTGTTCACTTGTTGTTGATGAGTCAGTATTGTTCACAGCCTTCTTACGATATCCTTTAATTAAAAGCGCTTTAACATTAGACCATGAGGAGCCAGCTCGGGGGGATTTAAGGGGAGGGTTTGAGCTTCCATCATCCACGTTGGCTTGAGCTTGTGGCTGTGCCAGGGAGGAGGAAGAGGTGGTGGTCGTAGTCGTAGTAGTAATTTCCACTGTATTGTCTCTTGTAGGTGTCGTCGCAACATTATCAAATGACTAACGGAACCAATTGAGAGAGAGAGAAAAAAAATTAATGAGGGAGAACAAATATCAAATCTGTCGTCTACCAAGTTACTACGGACCATCATCAATAATTATTATTAGTCATCTTCAAATATGATTATTATCATCATCATGGAGCCAAAAAATTACACTACCTTCGCCCTACACGGCTTTATTCTTCTACAAACTACAGAAATTAAATTAGAGAGATGGAAATTTGGAGAGAGAATATAATGAAGAGATGGAAATGAATTAGAAAAGGGGCTGAACCTGTTGACTATCCGGTGGAGACTCATCCCGCTTCAATGAGGATGGACTCTTGGGCGCTCGTGTGTACGGATCCGCCGTTCCATACAAATCCGGGGTGGCATTAGACAGGAGACAGACCTTTTGGATGTAATCTACTATGACAACTCCAGTTTCTGTCCCATAACCCAGCCTGTGTGTGTGTAATACAAGGAGCACATGATTACAATCAACCTTACACACATGAAAATCAATCCGCCTGACTAGACATCAAAAGATAGCTGGTTTGTGGAGTAATTACAGGCCGTTTCCAGATGACAGAGCAAGGGAGCATATTCCTCCTGGCGGATCCCCATTAACCCACGGAGTGAGGCAAACCAACTCCACTTGAAAGCCGGCAGGCTTCTTCACTGACCCTGACTTGACCCGAAGTAGGGAGAAAAACTCCAACTTGTCTCTATCCACACGTTGGGAATAGTCGAAGCCACCGAATTCATCTTCTACCAAATCGCTCACGATCGGAATCTCCAACACACTCATCTCCCCTACGCTCTCATGCTTCCGGAATTTGAATAGGAGAACCTGACTGGAGGCTCCGGCTACCAGGAGCATTCGAGAGTCAGGACACAATTTAATCAACTGAACGGCATACGGATCCGAATCATCTGTCTTCTTTGACGGTGTTCGTTCAAATGCCTTTGATGTCTTCAACTTGTACAAAACTTGCAGGGATGTGGATGAGGCGTCCCAGAATTTCACCGAGCCGTCCGCATGTCTGTGAAAAGAAATACAGAATCTCACTCGCCGCGCTCCCAACAAAATAATATTCATAATGGCAACCAGCACAAGATGTAAGAGGAAGGAAGGAAGAAGACCAGAAGAAGAAGAAGAGCGGAACAATTTCCATTAGGCTTACAAGCTCATATTGCTCTTGTACACATCCACACAATATGAGTACAATATGTGTAAACGAGTGAGTGCTTTTGCATCTTCTGCCCATCACCAGCTTACTAGAGCACTGGACGTTTTAATGGCCTCCCGTCCACATTATCATTAAACTCTCTTCCATCCACTTGTTCCATCTGTTTGTATGCACGTTAGTAGACG
>JAQIWI010002680.1:0-11760 GCA_034698825.1 Deuterosminthurus bicinctus | reverse complement strand
GGTGCTACTGGTGCTAATCCTCCACTGCTCTGATTTAACGTGCTTACTCCTCCACCTCCAACGAGATTCTGATGAGATGGTTCAAGCCGACAGCCTTTATTATCACAAATTATCTGCCTAATATTCGCGGTTTAATATGGAACGTTCAACAAATGGACACGAATTTGTTGAACGTGCTCACTTGTCAATGGCATGTAGAGTACTGGAAAGAATTCTTTTGTAAATTTGGTTTTATTTGCTAATTTCACTTCTTGAACTATTGGAATCATTCGTCCTCGGTAAAATTCTGGTGCAGCAACATCAACCAAAACAAGCATTCTTGTGCTTTCGACCTTAGAACTTGGCAACAGTTCATATTCACCCTTTTCAGCAGTCTCCATTTCAATTTCTTCATCAATAATTGGCTTTCCAACTTGAAGCTGCTTGTTCAATAACTCTAATTTGATCAGAGTCGAAATTTAGTTAGACCTTGCTTGGAACAGTAGAACGCGGACAATGACGAATGATAATTGAACGTAAAACAAGAGCATCCAGACGATTTTTACAAATTATTTACGCGTCAGCATTTATTAGGCGACGTAGCAACAGACTGGAATACATATTTAAGTTGAACGATGAACAGTTTTTATATGAGCCTTAAGATTGTCTCGCCGAGTGAAAACATGTTTCCAAACGCAGCATTCTACCTCCTCAGGGAAGTGTACGAAGACGTGCTTATTACTCGCATAAATATTCAAGCACATGTGGAAAAAATATTTGTTGCAGTCCAGTCTAGCCATTTTGTTGTCTTCGGTACAATTAACAGGATGAATCCATCGAATTAAATTAGGCATGGGTCATAGATCTATATGAGTCACATTTTTTTTTATTAATAAATCAAATAAAGTCGATTATTTTCATTTATTGCTTACCCGCACGTTGCATTTTAACAAACACACACACACACAAGTTAATGCAAGAAATCAATTTTAAGTATTGTAAATGTAACAAGTGAAATTATTCCGCTTGAAAAAATACATTTGAATAGTCATCTCTATGATAACTTGACACAGAGTTTTAACATGAAAAATAATACACACACACACACAAGTGCAGAGCTTGTCAATGTGGCTAAGTTCATACTAGAAAAAAAGTGTGGCCTACAAGGCATTTAAGTAATTAGGAACAAAAAAAATTGGTAAACCAGAGGAACTATTCATCTTCTTCTTCACCATCGTCACCTTCTTCATCTTCATCCTCATCGTCATGTTCATCCTCATCGTCATCCTCATCGTCTTCTCATCTTCGGCTCCTTCAGCTCCTTCTTCTTCAGCTTCTTCTCCTTCAGCTCCGTCATCGGCATCTTCTCCTTCAGCTTCTTCTCCTTCGTCATCTTCCTCAGATTCGGACTCTGTTCCAGAACCGTAGCTTTCTACTTCGCTAATTTCGTCGGAATCAATTTTAAGCTTTTTAGCGGGGCCACTTTTTTCGTGAGATGAGTCTGAATATATTGCTTCTGATGGAGTTCTCCAAGTCTCGTCGGCCTGTTCTCCACCTGGCCTCTGCTCATCATTTCCGCTTGAAATTTCATCATGTTCGTCACCTGGACTTTGCTCTTTTTCTACTGCCGCTTTACTGCTAGCTGGCCCTCTCTTTCATTTTGTACCGGCGGCTTTCTTCCAACCGCTAGCAGCTTTCTTCGCAGGCTTTTTTTCTGGTGTACGAGGAGATGTTGTCTTGGGAGATGATAGACGAACTGTCTCAGTAGAAGAGACCGACTTTTCTAGCTGATTTTTCTCATAAGGATTTAGCTTCGCTTTTGCTAGCACGGGTTGCTTCGGAGGGGGTTCCTGATTGAACAATCTTGGGTCCAGTTTTAGTGGATTGCAAAACAAAAGTGCGGCTGGGCTCCGTCTTAGCTTGTTTAGCAATCGGAACCGTGTCCACATCCCGCTGATTCTTGCGTTGTTGTTGCTCCGTGTCTTTTTTATATTTCTTCAGTAAATGAGCCGTCTGTTCAACTAAAGTTGTTTCCTGAGGGGCCACTGGTGCGGATTTTGGCTTCTTAGATTTCTTTTGCTCTGGAGGCGGTAAACGAGGAGTCGATCTCAAATTCTTAATCCGAGGGTTCACCGACTTGGTTTTTCCAAGCTTGGACCGAGGGCTCTTGGTCAAATCAAGTTGCTCAAGCCGAATGACAGGCTGGTACACGACGGGTGGAGAAGCACTCAACGAGTCGCCTTTCTTCGGAGTACGAGGCTTAGGTGGAGGCTCTGTTAGTCCAGGGTTTCCTGTCAATTCTCTCCTCGGTGGAGAAGCACTCGACGAGTCGCTTTTCTTCGGAGTACGAGGCTTAGGTGGAGGCTCTGTTGGTCCAGTCTTTGCCGTCAATTCTTTCCTCGGTGGTAAAGGAAGCGGGTCCACTGTTTCGCTCTTTCCCGTTATTTTATCCTTTGGACCAACTGCCGGTCCATTCTTCGATTGATTCTTCAAGAGAAACTTTACAGCGGACCCAGCTGACTTTGTAAAAACTTTCTTTTTGACTGGAAGGGCTATGGATAAAACCGTCTTGACTCGGCTAAGGTTGGTTCCTGAAGTTGAAGCAACAGGTTGACCGCCGGAGCTCTCCTTAGCATTGGTTGGCTCTTAATCCTCGTCCTCATCCTCAACTACTCGTAGGGTCTTGGGCGGACGCCCTCGCGGTTTTTTGGGCCCTGAATGATGAGATCGATTGTGTTTGTTGAAACCATAAATTCGCTTGAACTCCATTTTGCATAAGAAGCACGTAACCTCTGCGAGTACCATTCAATTTCTAAGTTAAATCATGCGGGCTACGAATTGATAATTTAAATAACTTACTCTTGGCAGACTTGTGTTCCTTGTTGTTATAATTTTTTAGAGCGTTCGTGTCCGGGAACAGTCGAGTACAACCAATTTGGCATTTATAATGTGCATGCATCGATGTATACGGACCCCCAACCAAGTTCCAACAACTCCATTTGTTGCATGCACATGTCTATAAAACAATTAAAAAGTATTTTTTACATAATTAAAACCTCAGAGGAAACTAATTGCCACTTACAAATGGGAGGAGATGCTGGAAATAGCGTCCATAATCGAATGTTATCTCGGATTCAGCTTCAATGTCGGATCGAGCTATCAACACCACACGGCGCTCATCCCTAACAATCCAAACTCCGCACCAAAGATTCGGGTCGCATGAGTGAGCGATGAATCGGGCTGGTAAAAAAACAATAATAATTAACGTCGGGCTCCCCTTTCTATATAAAACATATGAAAGTAACTTACATAAATTCCCATAACGTCGAGTGTCCAGAACACAATCAGTTTCAATTTGAAAACCGAATGAAGCTTCGGGTGTAGGAGTGATGTTGTACTCGCGATGAGTATACTCAACGTGGCTCAATCTTTCCTCGAGATATTCGATGACAATAGCACCCTCCTCGATATCCACATTAGTAAACAAACACAGTCCTTTTAGCCCAACAAATCTCACTCGGAAACTGGTCTGGTCCAAAAATATTTCGTTTCCAATTCTATGATTGAGACATCCATCGTCACCCGATACATTCCCATTGCTTAGCAGCATTCTGACAAACTGCCGGATCACATGGAAAATGCGGACATTTTTCTTGCTCGGAACCAAGAGCACGACCACGAGGTTCCGACCAGTGACCTCGGTCTAAAAACCAATCATCATTATTACACACTCTTTACAGGTAAATTATTACACACGCCACAATAAATTGATAGGACTGATGATCACGTAGAATGGAGCCGTAGGATGATTATAATCGATTTGACTGGCATCAAACGGTACGCAATCCTCCTCTCCAGCAACCGGACCGGGCTACAACAAATTATTAACGTTATAAAAACAAATTATTATAAAAAATGGCCTTTTGATGATCTAACAATCGCAATAGTTGTCTGAATGTTTGGAACTGCAGCACCCTTGTACATTTCAACTCGATCACATCTAGCTACACTCGCTCTCTGGCACTCACGGATGATTGGACGAACATGAGACTTTTCTAGTTGCGCTTCATCGCAAATCTCCCTCGCGAGTTTCTGAAAATTAATAAGTTATTAAGCACATCGCAATCATCAAGCCCCCCCCGCGCAACAATAAATTAGATTTTTAAAAACTTACATCAATTCCTGCAAACACTTCAGACTTTCTGATCCAATCATAATATTTATCATACCTTTTGTGAATAACATCATCAACAACAATAATAGTACCAGCAGCGTGTAGCGGGGACTATTGTAATGATATTAACCTACGGCCATAACTGGGAGCATTAGTACCGTCACCGTGGTCATTGATCGATGAGTCAGTTACAGCTTCGGCTAGAACTAATCTATCTAGCGTATATATGACATGAAAATTTACCTTTCATATCCCTTGCCTTTCCTCTTCACTTTATTCCATTCTACTAAAATCATGCTTCGTTTGAATATGGACAACTTTCATGTGCTTTGAAGGTCGTGTATAATATTTAAATGTTCTCTGTGTTCAGTAGTGCGTGCACATTGAGGAAGTATAAGTTTGCCTATATGCGTGTGTCCGTCTATATTCAAGTTTTTAAATTTTAGTAAGGAAATTTAACAGACGGAGTTGTGAGCCTATTCAAGTTGATTATAGGTGGAGAAGCCTTTTAAATTAAAGCGTCGTAGGGAAATTATTTGAGCATTCTCCTTGTTATTTTGTCCACCATGAAACCTCGCTGCTATGAGGCTTTGTTTTATTTTCATGCTTGCGTACATGCTTTCCGCTATGACTGTCTAGTCGCTTGCCATGTTCATGTAGCAATCATACCGCTAATACTTTCACTGACTTTGTTTACGAGACAACAACGTGATCAGCGATGCGTTTCTAGCATGTGTGTTTAAATAATGTGTGTCTCTGTGTAGATGAATCGGCAAGAATGTTTTGTCCCTGTGCAATCGGACAGCTGTAAATGTATTGCAATTTAGTATGATTGAAGGGTGGAAGAGGTGAAATATAATTATTGTTATTAATTCTTATCAGTATCTCCACAGTTTTACAGGAATCAAGTAATATTATCCTTGTAAATGGAAACACTTAGTAATGGCTCCTCTCTATAATGTTGATGTGATGCTAGGAAAACATCTACATTCACCCCAGCCTTTTCTCTTTAGGACAAATCAATGTTTATATGACACAAGTTGATTCAGCTTGTACTGACATGCAATTTAGTGGAGAACCTTCTTGCAAAGTGATGGACTTCTCAAGTCAGAATACGAAATTATTTGTTCCCATATGCGAAGGCTTTTCATATGAACTTGCTGCAACAAGTCCTTTTTGAGGTGGTGCTCATTACCTTCTTTACTTTTCTGTCACATTTTCCCCATCTATTCTTATGCCTATGAGATTCATTTATACGAGCCACAGTCAGTGTCGTTTCTCAACTTGCAAAGTAGGTTGCAGTGAGTGGATAGGACTCTATCTATTCTTATGCCTAAGAGATTCATGTACACAAACCTCAGTCAGTGTCGTTTCTCAACATGCAAAGTAAATTGCAGTGAGTGGATAGGAATCAGACAAGTCAAAAAATTTTACGGTTGAATTTATCTTGATTTTAAACGAGCTTTCCATCTGTCAATTCACCTATGTAAATGGTCAAGAATTCTTAGTATAGTTTAAGAGAAGACTTTGGGTATGAGAGGAATCCGTATTTATGTGTATCCACCCTGAAATTTGTGCGAACGCTGCCTCAAAGTCAGACATTTTCTCATTCATTATCAGGAGCAGAGTTGTTACATGAAAAAGGCTGAGTATATAGAACGAGGGGAACTATGCAGTCAGCTCGAGCGAATTTCCTATTGTCTTCACCACCTCTCGCCTACTGCTCTACACCCCAAGTGCAACTATTTTCAAAGTTTACATTTTAATAATTTGAGCAATGGTAGTCAGTCAATAATAAACTCAATGCTAATGGCTCAATCTATCGAAAAAGTTTCGAAATCATCTGCAGATTTTTTTTAAATTATAAAACCCGACCATCGGGTGAATGTTGTTGAGCTTTTCGCAGAGACGGATAAGTTGCCAGGAGAATTATCTTTTCCACCGCGTCTGCAGCATGAAAATATTGACAAACTCATGTAATAATAACGCACAAGCACACACAGTGAGTAGCGTATACAATGTATTACCGTTACAACAATCCGAATTCTAATCATGGAGACGGAGTACCAAATTCTAAGCGAAAGTCAATTAAAGAAATTGAAGGATCATTGATACAGTTGTTCAAGTTCCAGTCTACTCGATCCTCATCTACATCCTTGGTGAAACTTGCTGCTGCAAAGGGTTCCTTTGTGACCAAACCTCTCCACCATTGTTGACCTGATTGTAAATATTATTACTAGCCTTGTTTTGCTTTACTACAGTCCAGATTGCAAACAGCTATCTGTGCATTCAAACTTTGTTTCTCTCTTACTTAAACTTGTACTCTTTACCACTGCAATAGATTACAAAGTTACAAGCACACACAGTGAGTAGCGTATACAATGTATTACCGTTACAACAATCCGAATTCTAATCATGGAGACGGAGTACCAAATTCTAAGCGAAAGTCAATTAAAGAAATTGAAGGATCATTGATACAGTTGTTCAAGTTCCAGTCTACTCGATCCTCATCTACATCCTTGGTGAAACTTGCTGCTGCAAAGGGTTCCTTTGTGACCAAACCTCTCCACCATTGTTGACCTGATTGTAAATATTATTACTAGCCTTGTTTTGCTTTACTACAGTCCAGATTGCAAACAGCTATCTGTGCATTCAAACTTTGTTTCTCTCTTACTTAAACTTGTACTCTTTACCACTGCAATAGATTACAAAGTTTATCTTGACCTCATTCCATATCGCCGAATATGTCTACCAATGCTGTTGATTGCAGACTCTCATTCATATTATTGCCACTCATTCATTTTGGTCGACGAGGCACGTGTATATTTCACACTAAGTCGCAGTTAGAGACAGTAAAAATGTAATACAATTTTAACACGGGAAATGCTTTGTGCACGTTTCCTTGAACTCGAGCAATTTTTCAGCGAGTACAACGTCAACCTTTGATGCCATTAAATGCTTGTGTTAAATTACTTGACTCAGAGTCTAGTCCTTATCGAACAGATAGAGACATTGAACCTCTCTCAAACAAAGAGCTCCCTTCCACAACACGCGATTCACCTTCTTATCCTCAAATTCCACCTTAAATCAATTTTAAGCTCAATCTGCATCCCACATATGAAATCAATTAGACAAACTGACCGTAATAAATCATCACAATCGCCTTGATCCAAGCCATGCAGCTACATCAAATACAAAACCGCTGGTCTCAAATCCCAATAATACAGTTCATATTTACATGATCCTTTCAGTCATGCCTCTTGTCAGCATCACGATCTGTGAATAAAGCATATTATTTAGTGACCGTTAAGCAAGAAAACTGCACTTACAAGGCTAGGACTGTCATTGTTTTCAAAATCTTTCAAGTCTCTCCACAATATTCCATTCAAATTGCCCCAATAAATACAGTTTCAACTTTTCAAATCACAACTGACCGTGCTCCCGTTAAAGTTCATTCTAATCTCTTCCCCCAAAAATCCATTGTCTGGCTGTTATATTGAGTCTGACTGTCTATTGAGTAAATACATTCTTTCTTCATTTTTGCATTTTAATCAATCAACGTCTTTCAATTGTATCTTAAATGCATAAATGAGTAACTACTACTACCAAACATCACATCTTTTCAATGTTAACTATAGAATGCCTTCAATGCCAGCCAGAATGGCCATTATCAGAACCGACCGGATGAATGAGTGCTTGCCTTAACATCAATGAAAATTATATCCTGCCCTTCATTATTATTACAACCACAAAACTTCTCTTACATTTCTAATGCAAAGAGATAGGAGCAGAGTTACATTTCAAAAGCAACCTTATGCTTTTCAGCCCATATTACTTTAACAAATCCTTCCACGTAACAATTCTTAATCCAATCATCATTGAATTCTGCTTTATAATCAGTTCAAGCTCTCAAAATCAGTCCAAGCTCTCATAGTCACTCCAAACTCTCGCAGTCAGTCCGTCCGAAAAACTCTCAATCATATATTAAATTTTTTATATATTCATTATTGCACTAACAGTTGTACTATGTACACGCAGTCATTATTGTACTGACAGTTGTACTATGTACACGCAGCTAAGTCTTCCAAGTCCTTCAAATTAACCTGCTTTAGACCCAGAAAGTTACAGTTCAAAGGTAACTGGCAGTGTTGAAGGCTACTCGCTACAGTATACATACAAAGATTGAATAATATTCAAGCAACTGTGATTACAGCTGAAGTGTCTGGCAGTTGAAAATACATCATCATCAAATAAATCATATCATCATCATCTCCACCCTAATCTCTGACTTTATGAGAATAGTACACGAAGGCTAAAAAAAGTTGTTCACTGTCAATTACTACAATAATTTACAATGTAGTACATTGCCCTATTGTTATTCTTTCTCCTGCCAAGATCTCGACTGAGGAAAGTTGAATAAATATTCTACACGAGGACCGCTTAACAATCATGTTAATGATGTGTGTTTGTATGTAATATATAATGAGATGGAGATCAAACGGGTGCACTTGAAATAGGACTAAAAGCGAGTGTGAAGCACTATTGTTCCTTACTTCTAAATGAGAGATAATTGAGACCGTAAATTGTAGCTGAAATTCAATGCTCTTACCTCAAAATTTGAAGCCATTTCCATTCTGGTAGATTTCTCAATGGTCGCGAATGTTGTTCGCTCGAACTACCCGCACTAGTCTCTCCAACCCGATTGTTCACAAACAGTTGCAATGTTCCGCTTTGTCACAAGTAACAATTCACAAAGTTCCCGAATTTTAACCAGTCACACTATCCACAGTTTACAGCTCAAAAAAAGTTCACTTTATAACTGCTTTATAATGATGATAATGATGATGAAAATGAAGAAATAGTAAGAAAAGGAAATCTCACATTTCAAGAGAAGGCGCCGATAACCCAATGGTCCGATCTGTGACATTCACGCTTCTCCCTATCAATTAGCAGACACTTTAATTTTAATGTGTCTGCCGTCATTTCTAAGAGGTCAGCAGTTTTTTCACTATTACTCGACTTCGTGCGTTATCGTCTCGCACTCAATGAACTGCTCACATGCGTTTCTATTGAATCCATCATGTTCATACAAACTCACGCATGCAGCAGTTCATTGAGTGCTACTAATAAATGCCAAAACGTTTCTCTGTTGATTCTGTTGATGCTTCCAGTTCTTTGCTGCTGTTGATGCTTCTAGTACTTTATTCACAAGATGGCAGTACATGAATCTCTTATACAATCAATGTACTGCCGTCCAGCCAGCCCATTGAGTGCTTAAATAAGCACGTTATTATTTCTGATGCAATAAATGCCAAAACGTTTTGGCATTTATTGCACAACGTTTGTTGATTTGACCTGTTGACCCTTCCTAAGTTTTCATCGTTTATACTTCTAAAAGCATTGACTCTATGTGGACACAGACGGAGATCAAGTCAAACTCAGCTTTCTCATACATTTAATTGAAATATCGACCGTTGTCCTTACGTATACGAAGAGATGAGCGGGAAAGTAATAAAAAAAATAGAAGAATCTTCCTTGAGATCAGCCCAAAGTTAAGGAAGATATAAGGAATCTCACACGTAGGCTTCCTTTCCTAACACTGGTACGCCTGAAAGCCAGTACATTAGCCGCGTTATCAAATATGCATGAATAAATGTGTGCCTTGTCTACCCTGTCTTTGTCTCTTTGCACCGATTTCAATGGCCTTTCAAGTAAATTTTTTTCCCATCAATTCCTCGCAGGCATAATACGGCCGTAGTAACTTTGCTATACATCTATTTCAACTTCAACAAAGGCCGACGGAGTAAATATATGTGGCTCTTGGTATGTGGTTGCTATGAATGTGACTCATTGTTTTACCTGTAGACTTTTCGGTGTAATTTACAGTACTTAGAGACAACTTCAAGTGATCAACTGATGAAATACCATTAGCTAAATACCCTTAACTTTCAAGTAATTTAAAAGAGAGCTGAAGCTGTTTTAAGACAAGGTACAGTAAAATTTTATAGACTGCCCCCTTTGAATACAAATAAATTGACAAGCATGCAATGTAAAAATCAGTGTCGTAAATGGTAGAAATCCTATTCAAAAAATTCTTTATACTCATCATCTCACAAGTAGGTCCTGCTTATACAAGCATATTTGCATAATTTTAGTGATAGGTATATTTAGCCCTTTCCTATTCATAGCATTTCCAAGCATGGAAACTCTCACAGAACCTCCATACATTGTCGCAGGTTATACAGGATACTTGAAAAGTTTGTCTTCACCCGTATCACTGAATTGGAATAACTGAGGGTTCAAATCAACGCAATTCTTCATATGGTTCAGCTTGAATTTTAAATGCAGCCCTTGCCTTCGTTTCCCGTAGAAGTAAATGACAAAAAAGGGGTTGTTTCGAAGTGTGTAGATACTTTTATTGACACCCCTCGAATTCCTGTAAAACCTTCATTCTTATTATGCTTTAGACTTGACCAACTCTGGATCCACATTTCCGAAGAACACTCACACTTTCCGCTATTAACCTTATAGCCTCCCTCTAAAGTACACAGTAGTATAGAGACATGCAACAATATGCAGAACAAAGCTAAGGAATGTTGAGCATAATTGAGCTGACCGAATTAAATATTAATATTGCTTAATGGAAATGAAGAGACTGAGTGAGGGTGCATGTATTATAGAAGACTAAATGGAATAGAATTGAAGGGGAAAAAAGGTGAATTGAGATATATTTCCTAAGAGACACCATGTTTTATTCGAGAACAATTTAATCGTCCTTTGCACAGCATAGCATTCACACTTACTGCAAAATAAGGTTCAATGAATCTCAAGCGCTTCACCCTCAAGCTCAATTTCCTGTCCGCTTCATTCTTTTTCAATTCCTAGTACACATTCCCCTGAAGAGCTACAATTTGATCTGTGAACCGTTTCCGCTCAAGATATACATGCACATACCTTGCCACTCGGTGATTATCTTGATGTAAAATCCTCAGCTTTTCCTCTTACTGCCTCAAAGATGCATCAGTCTGTTTGATTTTAAGTTGCAACTCCTCCAGTTGCGCGTGTTTTTCTCCCAATTGATACCCATTGTCACCGTTCACAGCTTTCTCCGTTGACTTTAGCATTTGAACTTTGTTCATGAGAAAAAAGTCTTGAGCACGATCTTGAGGCAAAACACGGGCACAAGTTGCTCAAATGGGTGTTCAGTGAATTCATCAGTTGCTCGATCTACAACACCAATATGAGGATTTTAGTACAGCAGATGTATCTTAAATGTGAAATGCTCATAATTGCTTAATAAAAACGACTCACTGCAGTCTCTGTGCTTCTTTTTCCATTCAAAAAACAGTCACTTCTTGCTTGATTCTTAGTCTCCATGATCACACGCTGCACAATGCAATTTTTTTGACGGATCATTGGAATTATACAGCTCAATTTCAATTGAAGCTGTTGATGCTCCATGATGAATGTATTCTTTTAGCTGTATACAGTTCCAATTATTAATTCACTGTGCTCATCGCATTGCGTTTAAGTAGTAAGGAATCATAAGGAACTGGCGAATTTGGCTAATAGCGTGCGGTATTTTCGGCGGTGCGTGCGGCTTAGCA
>JAQIWI010002679.1:0-11762 GCA_034698825.1 Deuterosminthurus bicinctus | reverse complement strand
TCTGCTCCCTTTGAGCGGAGATTCCTTGCAGTTCGTCTTCCTGCCCTTCCGTTCCTTTTCACTGTCACATGCTCGTCTTTCAAGTGACAGAGTCGTTTTCTTGTGCACATACATTATGCACGCACTTCCCTTTTTTTGGTGCACCCAAAGACTGTGAGGAAATTAACTTTCAAGGTTCTCGAAATCCCAGCTTCACTCATCACGACGACCATCATCGTCACCAATTATAATTTCCTTTGAACTTCATTCATAGTCTTAAAAGTTCTTCAAGCTTGACAGACGGTTCCGGATTAATTTAACCTTTAATTGCTCAAACTGTCTATACAGTTGTCGGATTTTACAACAACGGGCTACAAAGGCCCGTGTAGGCTGAAAGATGAAAGAGGCCATGAGCACATGCATAGAAAATTCATTACTTTTTAGTGTTTGATTTAGCAAAAGCCGTCTTATGTGATTAAGTCTGAAAATTTTATGGCATAAATATCTTATGTAGACGGCGGAGATTTGTAATAGTTTAGGTCATGTAAATTTTTAGGCTGGAGTGTGGCCATTTTCGATGTGGATAAGCCAGGGTTCTAAAAGTTGGACGGTGTAGGCGCGTGGCAAAGAGGGCCTTTCATCTTTCAAGGGACCGTGTGTGGGTAGCTGGAACTGTGAGAAGCAATCGCACGGGAGCCCTGCCATTGCCGAATCTTACACACGTGCATGTATGCTTCTACATGTGCCTATTCACACTTGAAGTACCTCGGTACCTGCAGGAGCAGCAGTGAACCATGTACTTTCTGCGACAGACGGGCGGACCAATCTAACACCAGGAAAGCGAGGAAGTTTGGACGAGTGAAAGGAGTTGAAAGACGGCGGCTTGTTAGGCAGTATAGGCATTTTGTAATGATGAGTGCGAATTGTGGAAGGGGAAAAATATACATACTACACTAGTGGACCGTTACGGATGGATTCTGTGGGCCATAAAGGTGAAATTCAAAGGGCCAAGTGAGAAAAGTTTTGTTTTTCGGGAAGAAAAAGTTGATGGGAAAAGTGTGAAATAGGACTGGAGAGGGAGAGAGAGGAATGTTCGCAACTCAGTTGACTGACTCCTGGTCTGGCATTGCAAAAGTACAAAGGATCCGCACAGCCGGTTCTTTCCATATTATTTTCTTCTTCTTCCTTCTCCTCTTCGCTCTTACTTTCTTTCTGCAAATCATTGCCAACCAAGCGGAACTTTCTCTCTGTTCCTCCCGCTTCCAAAATTTCCTCCCATCTTTCCTCATGCTCCGTCATCTTTATTTTCTTCACCATTCTACCACGAGAGAGTTGCCTTTTCCATAATTTCATCTTGCTTCCTCCTCATGCTCCCTTACCTCAAGGCTTTCTTCAACTCTTACTTTACTCTTGCAACCCACGTCCAGAGGATTACACAAGTCATTAAAACAACCTTTTGATATTCTTTCACGTTCACTTTCTCCTTTCTAAACTTTCATGACCAAAATAACTCTTTTCTATGTACTGATTTCCCTTTGCAAATTTCTAGGCTTTCAAAACCCTTTCTCGCTTTGTTCAAATTTGTTGCTTTTATTCAAGCTACGCACTACACGATGGGAACGAGGTAGGATATGTTTCAAACTTCTTGTTTCATCTCGTGACTTTTTTATGTTATTTCAATTATTACGACAATTCGATACTCATTTTTTGTGCATTAGAGAGCAAAGTAATCATGATAGACATAAAGCTTCTGATTGTCGGGTCCTCCGACGTGATGCAATGCAAGTTTTCTTATCACAGACAGCGTCTTCCCGTTATCTTACATCCTATGGCATCTCATGCTAACGACGCATGGAGTGAGCGCACACTAGGAAAGATGTGTTGAGGCCGTTCTGTACATAGTTACGTAATAAAGAGCCTCCAGTGACTAACTGAATGAAGCGAAAGCTAAAAAGGCGAACAATTTCTCTCCCATTCCCTGCAGGGAACTTTATGTGTCTCGTCGCGCTTCAATGATCTTCATTAGTCTGAAGGCTCATAGGAAAGTTGTGGTGAAGAAAATTGGACTGGCCAATACCAGCCGCATGTTGAGACATACAAGAACTATTGAGCTTCAAGGCTTTACGCACCCACAAAGTTAGAAATCTGCCCTAACTTTGCGCGGTTCAGCACACTCCGGCACATACACTGCTCGGAGGCCCTAAAAAGTAGAGCCATTAATATTTGAAAAGTATTCCGGACATGATCCTCCACACACACACACATGATGATCATAGTGCGGTTATTCTTACATACCGTAGTCTTGTTTAATTCAATTATTGCATGTGTTATGTGAGGATCGATGCGGTGGGGAAGTCTGGAGAGGCGGGAGAAGTTGTGGTAATGTGTATAGGCTGTGTGCGGCCGTATATGTATTCCTGTGGAAGTATGCAATTTCATGGTTGGTCTAGTGCGAGACTGACTAATTATTATAGTCCATGGCTGCTGGCAGTGCTATCCAGCTGCTGATACATGAACAAAGCAAACGAAATTGCACTACAGAAACTACGACAGTATTTGTTAAGACACATGAAAATGACGCGTGTCAGACGCCAGGAAACGGAGAAGAGAAGTGAGGGACGATTTCCTTTAGGCTGACGACAAGGCGGACGATGATGATGACATGAAACAGAAAGCAGAGAGGCAGAGAGAAAGAGTGACATGACTCACGTTTCACAAACGACAACAGCGTCTGGCGAATTATGAAAGACAGAGGGAGAAGCATTGCCTTTAACAATATATCACAGCAGTATTATTACCAGAATCTTGTGTATAAAGACAATGTTCCAGCTGGTGGACTGGAAGAAGGCTTTTGACTTTTCATATCTTCATCATTATGTTGACTTTGTGCCTTTAATGTCCTCTCTGTCTACTCATCTGACACAGACAATGAAGAAAGGAGAGAAGGAAAATAATCTAAATTCCAATGTGGATTCAATCGTCCTCCTGTCCCTGCTCTCTTTGACGCCAGCTTGGACAAACAGAACTGCAGGAGTGCAAATATAGAGGAGCTTGACGACATATCAGTGGACACTCCTGTCAACCCTTCTCCCATAGCTCTGAGTCGTCAATAGTATAACCCTCTAATTTCATCCGCCTCTCTCATGTAACTCGTCAATCGTCGCTTCTCACTTACGATCCTTTCTTCCGTGAACCAAAGAAAAATACTGCTACGTAAGACGAGCTCCTATAAGCTCCCACTAAAGAAAGGATTATTGTGAGCGGTCAGAGTGTAAAATAGCTGGTCAACGAGTGTGGAAATGAGCCATTAAAGTGGACATTTCCTTCCAAACGATCATACCGTTTTTAACTTGAGCCTCATGAAAATACACTCGTATACATAGGGCTCTTGATAAAATCCCTTCCTTCATGCTGCTGACCTCTACTCAACTCACTTCTTTACCTTCCTCTCCAACTTGTTCAGCTGGTCAAAGTGAATGTGTGAGGGAAATAACTCGTCAGCACATATTCCCTTACTACATTCAATACTTATATCGGTTGGACGAGCAATCTAATACCCCTACAATGGTCTATCTCTAGCTACGAGCATAGTGGCTCGTCCAAAGGGAAGTAATCTGGAGAGCAATAAAAAGGAGAGAAATGCTCTGGCCACAAAATCCAGGAAAGAACCACCAGTTTCCACAGGGACACACATTGAAGCTCTCCGAAAGTCATGATATGCACACGCTACAACCATTGAGTGGTTCACACGTCCACATAGATACACGGTGCATTACTAAAGCCGAGTCTTCCCTCTAACAGGCAATTTCTTTCCATCTCTGTCTCACTCCAATTCCTTAACTTTCTCCTATTTCTAATACGACAGTTAACACAACTTCACATCTCATTCCGGACACCCGTGTATATTTTAACGAGTGACGCTGAGAAAGGGAATTCTATTCAAAGACAGCTCACATACACCAGCGCCCAAATTGTTACACAGAGGAAATCTGTTCACTGCAGTCAAACTTACCTATCCCCTCTCTACACACACTTCAATAATACGATACATGGGACATTTATTTCTACATCCACATCCTCAGCTTGGTGCAAAGAAGTGGTGCGTGTAAGAGTAAAATATATAATCCAAGAAAACGGTTTTGAAAGCAAAAGAAGAAAATTGAATGGGAGAGAATTCCTGAGACTGCAGACACTCTTGCTTTTCTCCAGAGTTGTAAGCATTTTGAAGCTGAATTGAGGCAGATTTTATTTTCTTTCACTATAAAACTGAAAGTACCTTAAGAGCTATTTATGCTTGCATGATTCATGTACGGAAAAACTACTATGGATGCATGTCGGACCCATTTACCCTCAAGCAGTTTACATGAAGCACACATGCTTCCTTATCAAGTCCTGCATGCATAGATGAAGAGTGTACTATGGCGTATTTCACAGAGAAAATTGAGTTGCTGCGCGTGCCGCAGTAATTGGAGGGAGCGAGAAAGTTTGTGGGGGAGAGAAAGAAAGAAAAGGAAGGGAATCAGAAAGCTGGTCAGGTAGGAATGAGCCTAGGAGAAGGGATAACGACGATGATGATGATGGTGACGACCTAAAGGCAAGTGAAAGCAATGAGAGATGGGACAAACGTGGCGCAAAGGACCAAAGCGGCTGATTGTACCAATTGCTTGTTTTGCTAAAGGCTTAACTTTCTCACTATAATCCAGGACAGCTCGAGTCGCTCTACGGTCAGTATTATTGAGCGTGTGGAAAGGAAAATTTACAGGTCAGTAGTTACTGCGGACTAAGACAAGTTTCTGTTATCTCTAATTCTACTCGCGTATTCTCTTACTAGTCCTCTTGATAATCTACCTACTTTCAACGCGTTCATCCCGCTATCTCTAAATTCACTAGAATTTCTTCTCCCAGCAGAACACATAGTCAAATGATCCCTTTGCAATTATTCAATAGAAATGTGACCACTTTCCCCAACTTTCACTGCCGGAGAAGACTTCCTACTATCAACTTTGCCGTCATTAAAGACAATCCCTAGCTCAATGTGCATGGTCGTGTTGACACAATGGCGAAAGTTTTGTAAGTTGGTGAAAGTCCTGTCCAATTTCAGTTGGAGCAAATGGCTACTGAATGGCCTGGGATTGTCATCTTAGTAAGGATAGAGAAAGCATAATGCACTGTTATGTTATAAGACGTAGCCAACTTATAATAATCATAATAATAATTTGTAACTGATTGCAGTGGAGCCATATTTTTGCGGCAATCTTGAATGAGCGCGTATGTAGTTTCAAGGAGTAGTGTGGGTATAACAAACAAAGTCGGATTACAGTTGAAGTTTGTTGTTAGCTTCTTCCATAGAACCTCGCTCAAAAGGTAATAAATTAAGGAGAATGAATACCCTACTGTATCCTCTTGCAAAGCAAGTTCACCAGAGCGGACAAGAACATTTATTTCATTAGTCTTTACCAAAATTGCCGGAGTGGGGTGTCTAGTATGTGGAGAGAATCACGTGGGACTTTATTTCTTGTGTGGAGAAAGTAAATCGTGTCTATCTCGCTTCTTGCACTTTCTATTTAGACTTCCTTCTGTGCACTCTGAGCATGTCTATATTCTTCTCTCTTTGATCTTTCACCCGTGATTTGCACATCCTACCGAAAATGCTTGTTGCCAGCGAAATGTACATAGTGTTCTTTCATGCAGGATGATGATTGAAGACTTGGAAGAATGATTGCAAATTGATGATGGTGGAAATTTACATTCAGAAAAATAGCGCGGAGCAATAAACTTGGCTTATGAGGCCGTAACTATCGAATGTCATAACTTTTTAGGCCATGGGACCTCGTATATGTGCTCATGCAGTGCAAAGTGTGAAGACTTAAAAAGGTTTAAAAGCACTCTGATTTACTACTTGAGTACGTTGCATTTGTCATGCGCCAGGGTAATTTCTTGGCAGTTCTAAGAAGTGAGAAAAATTGAAAAGTCTCATCCATGAAAACAATTGCGTTCATATTTCATAGTGAAAGTCAAAAACGTAGTCTCGTGTAGTGCCTGCCGTTCTTCACCATGGAGGATTTACGGCTTCAGGTTACTTCCCTATTAATATTTCTCCCTACGTCTTCCTCTTCATACTCTTCGCCTCATCGTCTTTCACTCTACTTTTCACGAATGAATAACTTATCAAAACTCATAACCTCTCCTATGTGCAGTATCAACAATTTATGCTTCATGGGCCTCTTCAGTGTGTCGTAATACGAGCTTGCGTGAAAGCAATAGTGGATATCTGCGGCCCTATGAATCCCCCAGTGAGATTGGAGGAACAACAGCAACAAATCATGCAAATCAAGCTGAAAGTCTCCCGCTTTTTGCACTGATTCTGTCGCCTACCTCCTTTTGCTCCATGTCCGCTAGTGCAATTTGAATGTGTCCGAAGTGCTAGTCTCTGCCGAGTCTTCTTTGACTGGCATCAAATGTACGAAGGGAATTGCTTATCTCTCGCTTAACCTTGAAGGCATTTTATTCTGCTTTTCCATTCAACTTCTTCCTGAGGCCAAGTAACTTGTCATGGCGGTGTTTCCTCTTCCTTGTCTGTGTCTCTTTTGGGTTTTTGTATATTTAGGTGAGAGAATTCTAAAGATAAAGACGGTATGTGTGCTTAGGAAAAAGAAATGTGTGGAACAAAGGTGTGTATGGGAGGGCGTCTTTGTGAGCCTGCGAACTTCCACTACCTGAGCATTCCACAATACTTTCCCTATGTCAACACAGTGAGTAGTGAAGTTTATTCAAATATTCTATCGCTTTTACGCCCAAACTCAGCGTTTGCTCCGCTTTCACTAACTTCTCTCCATGTATTTTGCAAGAGGAAAACCTCACACAACTGCTTGAGTCAAGTGTTCCTCAGGTCCCTTCAATGATGAGCGGCTGGAAAACAAATAAATATTTCCGTACATTTTCACGCAGCATCGATGACTACAATATGCAAGACTCTTCAAAAACTGCTACACCACTACATCCGTCTGTATGTATCGACATAAGGAAGGGATAGAAATGATTCCTGTTCATTAAATAAATGGCGAAAAGGGGTCATTAGGAAGAAGAATGGAGAGACATTAGAGCTGGTGGTTGGTTACATGTAGACTGGAGAATCGTGGCAGCTCTCTCCTCTCTTCTGCTCCCTTGTTCTGGAGTCTACACAAAGAAGTATTTCCCACTATACGGCACTCATTATTAGATCCCTGGGATGTTACACAATCGGGCTAAATCAAAGGGAAAGCAATGCTATTTCCACATTATCGTTACAGTTAATGACCAATGACTCATTTGGACTGGAGCTATGGGAGCTACCCAAGTGTACGTGCGTTCATCTGTGTTTGTGTGTGAACATTTGTAAGCGTCTGAAGGACTGTTGAACAGACAATAATGTAATGGGATAAGCAGGTAGTTTTATCTGTCATACATGACAGCGAAGGGCTGTAGAAAAATCCACGCATATATACTTACATAACAACAGTAAATGACATGGAAGAAAGGGAAATGGCTTTTTCTCTCTATCTTGTAATTTGACACAGAAGATTGGCAAAGCAAAGAACTGTGTAAGGGAAGGTTAACCTGTGTCTGAAAAATGTGAGCATGCGCTTAAGTTTTAGTACGAGCAACAACGGAATGGGAGATGAGTGGCCGTTTTTGTTAATTTAATGACTCTTTTATTGGACAGCCGTAAAATTTGTCAGGCTTCATCCCCAGCGCAATCATATTATGAGGGGTCGGACTGGCTTCACAAGTATTGACTTTCTCCAAAAAACTTCCATAGAAATTTACGACATTGCCAAGATTAAGGTCAACCGGTTACGTGTGTGTCTGCGTTTTGGATTTTTAAATATGCTTCCTGCTCATTCTTCCGTGAGTAGATGTGTTTACAGTTGCATGTTGAAAGGGAAAATGCTTGTGTCGCATAAGTTAGTTTCAATATATATGTGTGTGTGAGGATGTGCGTGCGTGTGTGTGACATAATTACACTGCTTCAGGCATTTCCGCCTCAGAGGGCAACAACTTGATCCGTCTCATCTCCGGCTCAAGTCGGAGCGTAACGGTGGGAAAATTCAACAAAAGAAGCCAGGATCAAGATAAACAACCTCATGATATGCAGAGAAAGAGAGACGAAGCCAAGAAGATTATACTGGATATCATACGCATAATACACGATACTTTGTGTGTGAGTTGCCTTGGAATAGGGCGCCATTATTTTCTATAAATTTATGGCATCCATGTACATAAAGCTCGTGTTAAGAAAGCGTATCCGTAACACACACCACGGCTCTACATCTTCTTAAGATTCCTGAAGCCTCAAGTCTCCGTATAACGTGGTAGCATTGATATTGCCTTTGCTATAACGCGCTACATTGAATGTAGCAATTCTGTTTGTTCAAATTCTATAGAAATTTTATGTGCGCATAGTTTTGGATGCATTCGTCATTGAAGTAAGTGCGGAAGTTTCGTCTCGACAAGCTAGACACGCACATGAAATTCTCTTGATGATGTTGATGGTATTCATAGAATCATAGATAAATGAATAGCTTGTCATGGAGATGGGTAAAGTGAAAAATATGCTTGTTTTCGTATACAGGGAAACGGAAAGAGGGGATGAGGAATATGATATGTTGGTAACTTGATTTCACAGTATAGACATTAGCAAGTATACTTGAGGGAGTCGTGGAAAGAGGAAGTGGGCTCAAATGCACCGGTCCATTTACAAGTTTAGCTCGACTTAGGAGCGGCCAGACGTAAACACAATGATCTCTTGGGAGTTAAAGATAATGTGTCGTAAAAGTTGGCTGCAAACTCACATACACTCAGAGGACTTTTAGCCGGTTAATCATGATTGGGAAGGGGAGAAATTGTGGCCAGAGGGAAAGTCGTAATGCCCTGAGCTTGCTGCTGGTAGTCAAAAATGATCCCTTTGTGGATTCTGCTTATTGAGCTAAGTACGAGATCCATGTGGATGCCCGTTCCTTTGAGAGCTGGCGTTCATGAGGCGGTCGTGTGTGCGAGGCATAAACGGTAATATCTCCCTTGTCATCCATGTGGAATGAAAGGAGAAGAGAAAGAGAAGATGAAGACGACCATCTCTTCTACAGCTCCCTGGTCACCTGTATGGGCAAATAAGGCCATTGTATACCTGTCAGTTATCTGTATGTTAGGCCGTGGCAGGACAAAAGTCATTCAAGAGGAATGACAGTGCAAAGATGAATTAACTTTTCGTCTTAAATTCCAAATCCTTGCCTCCTCAACCTTATGAAAGGAAGGTCATTTCTCCTTTGTTTGTTCTGAGAGTAATTATAGAATGAGTGTATGCCCTACAGGTCCATAATCTTCTCACGTGTCTTTCCCTCGTCTTAGCTACAAAGGACATACACGATCCCGAGCCCTGAGGGAATCTCACATTTCAGCTCTTCTTCTTTTACGCATATTTACCAACTTTCTGTGCACATCATTCCAATCTCTAAATATGGTCCAGAATGTTCATTTTACGAATGTGTTGGGCTTTATGAAACTTGTATGGAGTAGTAGCCTCCAGCTGTGGGCTTTGGAAAGGCAGAGGGCTACAGTGGATATTGTAATATAAATCAACTCGTTTAATTTTGCTCCCAGTCATGTTTTTTTGCATCAAGTTATCAGGATGATGATGAGTTAGGAGGATGATAGTAGTGGCGAGGAGGATTTCTCATTACAAGGTATGAAGAGAAAATCGATTTAAGTGGCGCATCGATATGCCAACACATTCAACTTCTCTTGGGGCATCACTCCTTTCTCCTATTGACCGCTATTGCTATACTTACGTTCGTAGGAAAGTGAAAGGAATATGTACAACAGACATACATGTACAGCACTTTGATATTATTCTGACATGTTGTTGCCTGCAAGGAATACAGAGATGATGAAGATGCTCCTTGGCCTGGATTCAATGCACACACACCCAGACACATAGACGTACACACTCCCACACACAGATGTACAACGAAAGAGAGGAGTCGAGACGTTGGAGACGAAGAGAAAGCGTTACATGTTCGCAGGAAAAAAAATACAGGCAGGGAAAGTTTGACTACAGTTACTGGATGGAGGCAGAAGGAGAGAGAGAGAAGAGCATTTCCCCTGGGGAAGGAACAAGGATGTCTTGTCAAAAGTTGTCCCCTCACAGATGAACATACCCGCTCCGTCCAATCTCGTCTATTTCTGTCCTTCAGTCAATACTATGTGGAACTATTTACAGTTGAAATAAATTCATTGAATGCTACATTGAAATGTACAACTCTTGCTGTATTACTTTTGGAGGGAGAGTCAATTGTTACCATAGCTAAAGCCAGTGGGTTGAATTGGAATGTGAATGGCATGGAGGGGCAAAAGGGGAATCTGGATTTTTATTACGGACCGCAGTAGAATAATACCACGCGAAGAATGTTATGAAAAAGGGATATGGGGAGGGTGAAATGAAGGATGAGTATGAAATAGCTGTTATCCCTTGGTAACGCGTGGTGTCATAACCAAGGTAAATGTGAGTAATTCAGACGTGAGTAATACAATGTTCTTTCTCACTTTTATTACCTCTGCAGGTGGAGGAGAGACATCCGACGTTCTTCCAGGCATTGGGAGCTCATTTGGAGGTGAAAATGGGAAAATTGAACGACCCTATTTTGACGTTGTTGGCTCCCGCAATGTTACTGCCGTCGTGGGGCAAACCGCTATTCTGAAATGTCGAGTAAAACATCTTGGTGACCGAACGGTGAGTCTATATCTATTCCTTTATATTTTAGCGGGACAAAAAAAAATCTCTCATCTTCCTATCACAAAGCTCTGCACTACTTGTAATAATGATGAGCATAAAGGCTTCACTGTTCTGGTAATTCTCTTCATGCAGTACCTGCAGAGACAGCGAGAGCTTTTGCTTACAAGAGCCGACAGTTGGTGGTATGATGGTACTCAATGTTGGAGTGCATTTAATCGTCTGCATAGATAGTCTCACATGAACTCAACTCATCTAACACACATGGGGCTTTGTTGTAGTTGTGAATTTAAGAGAAATCTTGGTGTAGCGCGCAAGCTGTGATGCACACATCAATGGTCTTCATATAATAATTCTGATAGCTAAACAGTTTCCCATCACCAAATATGTGGACTAGATGGGATGAAAGAGGAAAATTCTCAATTGTTTGATCGGCACACTACTGGAAGCCTCTCCATTATTAACACTTTCTGTCTCTCAGCCACTCTTTGTCAGTAGTTTACTTCAAAGGTTTCCCAACCACTCTCATCCATGTCGTCGGATGGAAATCTCTCTCTCACCCAGGACTAACATGATGAGCGAGTGGAAGCGATTTTCCATGAACCGCTCCTATCCGCACTCACTCTCTCCCACTGACAGTTATTAGCTCTCATTTCATACAAACTCTGAATAAGAGCCATATCTTCGTCACAGTCATGACTGACCGCAATAGACCCCTAGCTCAACTTTTGTTTGTACTCGGACAGACTCCGTAATGCGTGTGACTTATTAAAAGCTCACCGAAACCGCCGTACTCGTGACCCTAAAGTTTTCCAAAAGCTGACAATGGTTTGGGATGAAACTAACACGGCTTTCTGATTTGAAAGTAGGTTTTCTTCGAAATGGAAGCTGCACATGGCAAGAATAAACGCCGTACATATCACGCCTGCAAGGGAACGGTGTATCTAACTGAAGAATAGATTTGGAAAATCGAAAGTAGTAAGATATGCATGTCGCTGAAAACTAAACAGTTTCCGAT
>JAQIWI010002678.1:0-11764 GCA_034698825.1 Deuterosminthurus bicinctus | reverse complement strand
GATTTGACTTTGTTGATGTCTGAACTGGAGAATCGCCTCATGAACATTCCCCAGAAGCATAAGTCATACACATTTTCAGAGTTCACACTGACAAACTGTTCACTCAGATGATCGAAGACTTTCATTAGGCATAATTCTTCTTGTTGTCTATTCTTCAACAACGACGTTGTTTTTCTTTGTTACATGTAGGAAGGAGCTTGTTATTAAACGAAGATAAGAGAAATGCAAAACTTCTGTCTTGAAATTACTCGTGAAACGCAACGGCGACAGCAAATTCAACCGCAGCAGTTCTATTCTATTTTTTCATCGCTGCTGTTTACAACTCAAACTTAACTGGGTTTAGAAGGTGGGGACCCGGAGTGTGGCATGTCGCTTTCAGAATAATCCAGCTCCATCTCCCTTTTGGCCACCATTTCCGCTATTACCGTCAACACTAAATCCGTTACCACTGGGAGTATTTTCGCCACTCCCGGCTCCTGGCAGTTGCTACAAGAGCAAAAGTTGACTATTGTCACCAAACCAGCTCGGCGATGCTGTATGAAGTATGGCGCAAGCAATGAGGCCAGTTTTTGGAAGCATCAAGGTTGCAGCAACCTTGTCCAGCTTGATTCCGGTAATGTTCTAAGCATGGTTCCAGATTTGACAAGCACCGTTCCTGCAGTTTTGTCCAGCACTATTCCAGATGCGTTGTCTAACTAATTTTCAGGAGTTTTCTACTATATTTTTTCATTTTCGTAATGAGTAGGTTTATGTGTGTAGTAGAATATTAAAGAACTTTATGCCTTTGGCTTTGGCTCAATAGATTTCTCAAGCTAGTCATTTTTTTAAATGACCAATTTTGTTAATGAACTAAAATATGACTTGCGATAGAATTACATTTTCTAACATGAAGCCTTTTTTATGCACGTTTACATTCTGAACAGTTTTTAAATCGTTTGAATGAGACGTCGGTAAGACAATAGTTGTAATTAAGCATAGCGACGGCCATTTTCTTCTTCCCCTATTTCTAAGTTAGCTTTTGAAATACATTTACAGAATAAATGAAGAAGATATTGACAAGGTTTGGGGAATCTGAAGATACTCATGGATCAAACCGAAGTTTCAGCAAGGAGTCAAGAATTTCACTACCACCTAAAGCATTAAGCTCCGTGCGAATTTCAGCCTGCAGCTCACTGATTATTTCCTGACAGCAAACAAGGGCGTCCGATTCTTTCAGTAGAGATTCAATGAACGGACCTCTGGAAGTTTTATCTGCCATTTTCGCTGCAATTTCGCCTTTATCAAGGTTTTTTGGATGACGGTTGATAGCAACAACCAAAGGAAGGCCGAATTTACCCTCATTGATATCTTCACTGTAACCTTCACCTTGTCTCGGCTAGAAAAACAGGTAACTTAGGTTACTAGGTGACTCATAAGAAAGCAGTTAAAACAATTAGAGATAAAAATGAATACCTGTAGGTCGTCCATATCATCGTGAGCTTGGATGTGATGGGCCACAAGATTGACCAGCTTTGTCAAATCTCGTTCATCCTGTGCAAATAGCTGAAGAAGGTCTGTGTAGATGCGCATAAAGTTTCCAGTTTCTAGATTTAAAGCTATAAATCGATCAGACAATCCATTCAATTGCAAATACTGATTCAATCACGTACTTTTCGTGACCATCTGATGGTGTTCTTCTTCCGTGGGGCATTGAAAGGAGTCTCGCCAAAGACATTCCCTTGTTTGACCTTCCATAATCTTTTTCACGTTCTTGACCAAATGCTCGACAGCCTACGGAGTCATAAAGTCCTTGAATGGATTTCATTTGCCAATAGCACACATTACGTTTACCTTTGGTTGTTTGAGCGCAAACAATTTCTCAATAACCATGCACATGGAATACCAGGATGCTGCAAGAGAGTGTGGCACACCAAAAACTGCATTGGCTGTAGGAATGTTGGCTCGAAGTTGGCTGTTATCAAAAATGTCGTCGGTTCTGCAGAAAAAAAACGTTACAATAATCTCTTTGACAATTAAAATGACTCTAGAAAATGGCGAACGATTATAAACTTACAGGACAAGAGAGCGTTCTACCATGCACATCAACTCCAACGTTTCTTCGACTGCCTCCTGCGGTGCCTTTATAAGTTTATTCATGGCGTGAATGAAATCCGCAAACCGAGGTTCCTTCGAGTTATTATACAATTGTGTGTATGGCTTCATGACGATTGATTCATCACTCGGTGTTTGATGGGATACTGCTGACATTTTGATGATTATTGCGGTTGATTCAAGAATTCAGTGGACCGATGATGAAGTTGACCTACTGATGATGCCTTGCAAGTTTGAGAGGCTGAGGAACTGAAAGGATTCCTCGCAGAGTAAAGAGTCGACTGACGGAGACTTCAGCAAAAAAAAAACATCTCGTTTTATAGTAGTGTGAAATTACTCTATTTGAGTACAACTCCTTAGCAACAGATAATACAATCGTGTCTAAATTTAAAGTGAGAACCACACATAGCATTCCTTCTATTCGAAAACTCCTTATTCAACCAAGGTCATTGATGATGACGTGATGGAAATGAAATGTAGGTCATAAAAGACACGAGCATATGTAAATTTTACATGTATTACACCAGCACCAGAAAAATGGTTTTATGACCTGTTGAGGGCTTGGCTATGTCTCCGACCGTTTCTAGAACCTTCTCGTGCCTAAGCCAAGCAGAATGGCTTTCAATTGTCTGCTGACGTCATCACTCTTTTTTTAAAAGCGGCATTTGTTTTTTGCGTAGCCAAACCGTAATGCCGTTTGACATAATGTCGCTGTTCCAATGATTTTTCATAATCGATCCTCTGCTCGCGTGGGTTGAAACGATGTGATGTGACGCCCCTGATTTATATCCTTTGCCATAGCAGCCGTTGTCTCCATCCCCTTTTGCATGCATTAACCACGTTTAGAGGTAAATTACAGAACAATAGTCGACAGAAGGCGCATCAATGGAGTAAGCAGTTGAAGAATTTCCGAAGGCTGACGGGCATGAGAAGTTGTACCACCCCGCCCATCCCCAATTAAGGTCATGCCGTGATACCACCCTTATTTGGTGAATTTTTCTAACCGTTACTCCGGGGTTTTTTCCAGCGCATGTTCAGTCCCCTCAGGACAAAATTTTACGTAGATTACGAATATGAAATAATTTTGAGACATTTCCTGAAAATGGAGATGGACAAGGACGAGGCACTTGGTGGTGTGCGAGAATTCAATTTCCCCTACAGAGGGGGATATGTACCCCACCCATCTGAAACTTACCAAGTAGGTTGCTATTGTTGTAAGGTATACGTAGTTGAACGGAAGAAAAGTTTAGCTGACCCTGTCAGAATGAGGGAACGTTCGGCAAATTGCTACTCTTTTGAGTTGACAACTTGGATATTGACTGCAACAAGTGGTCAGTACAAAAACATTCAGCAATCCCAATAGTTTCAGGGCGCTTGTGCAGAAAATTTGTTTGGGTTGTCGTGAATGTGGTTGTTGCATAGTTTATTCTATCAGCATTCCTTGTCAATGCGAATTCTGCCGTTTTTAATTCCGACGCAACAAGAAGTTTCTACTATGCTATCCGAAGTAGACGCGGTGCATGTGAGCTATTGGGCTAAATATAAAACTCGAGATTACATAGACTTATACCGGAACTTTTGAATCTCAGTTAGCTCACGTCCCAAGAATTAAAATAACTGTTGTTCGCCTCTTTTTTCTAAACAAATTTTTGAGAACAGGAGTAAAAATTTTGCCTTTCTGGCTTCCGACCAGTATTTCACCGCGACATCATGCATGACCAGCGAATTTGAGGACCCGCCCACACTATTTTTATTATGTACGTCATCATATTTTAAACGATACTCCTGAGGGACTCACCCATCATAACTATGATGTCATTTGTGCACGTTCCTAAATGTTTTATTTCTTAACAAAGCTTTCTTGAATAACCATCATCTGATTTTTTTTTATATCGCTGCCTTGAAAGATGTTTCAATAGACGTATTCCACTTATATAATTTGAGGAAAAGGTTGCAATACATTTACTCAAATCCAATGCCTATTCTGTAAATCTCTTTGTAAATATCACAGTAAACTCCTTAGGTTCCCTGATAATGCCAACAGTATTCTCAAGCGTGATATCTTGCTCGCTTGAGACGTGAAATCGCTGCAAAATGTTCGTGCAGTACAAGTAGATCTGATCTCGAGCAAGGCTTTCCCCGATGCAGCCGCGCTTTCCCGTGCTGAAAGGCAACATTGTTCTCATCAGATGTCTATTCACTGTTCCACTTACATCAATAAACCTCTCAGGCCTGAAATTCTCCGGATCACCCCAAACGTCATCATAATGTACGCCATACGTATTCGAAATAACCAGCGTGTCCTTTTTAATATTGTAGCCATGAAGATGTGTATCTTCCATTACTCGATGCAAAATACCGCCGAGTGGAGCAACAGACGAAAATCGGAGGAGCTCTTGAATGACAGCCTCTGCGTAGGGCGTGTTAACCTTGTCGGATAGCGAAGGCACTCTTGTAGTCCCAATTTTCTCATCAATTTCCGCTTGGACTTTCTCTTGTACTGCTGGATGTTTGATCATGTAAAGGAGAAGCCAATCTAGGGTTGAGCTCACTGTTTCGATTGCAGCAAGAAAGACATCGCCAGCCGAGTATTGAAAGGAAGTTTCTGGGATGTCATTATTAGATTAGCAGGAATTTGAACCTAACGTTCGTCCAAAAATAATCACTTTAGAAGTGCAATAATTTACGTGCTGGATGAAAACTCGAGGTAGTGTTATCTCCAACTCGTTCCATTTCATCAATGAAGGCTTCCTTGAAGTTTTTAGGGTCACGAAAGGTCCGGGTTGCTGGCAGGGGTTGATCAAAGGCTTTTTTTACCATGGTGTAAACGCTGCGGAGGCCGTCAAGTTTTTTGTTGTATCCCGAGAATTCCGGCATTAACTTTGAAATGGCTGGAACAAACGGAGAGAGGACAGCCAAAAGACCATCGTCTGTTGCGACGCTGGAATCAAGAAATATTAGAAAGACCCCCCTTTCATTTAAACTTGCTCAAATGTAATTTAAAAATGCTTGCACAGAATATTTTGGTACTTGCAAGCGAGAACCGATTTCAGTTGAGTTCTACAAAAAGTTCAATGAAGTCGTCATACTTGCGCACACCGTCGTAGATTTGCCGCAGCTGAGGGTCATCATGTTCAAATCGTTGCCCCATGAATATGTTCCAAACTGCATTCAGCACAGGCACCGCAAACTTTCCCCTGATAGCCACAGGCCTTCCACACGTTTTCTCGATGTCCTCCAACACTTGATTTAATTCCGCCTGAATTGTAACTTCAAATAAATTTGAGCGAAAGCCAAATTCTCGAAGATGTTTGTTTGCAAAGGCTCTCTGTTCAGCCTGACGAGGCCCATCGTTGAAAAGAATTCCTATTTAAAAATAACTGAAAGTTTACAAGCAAAACTATAGGAATGCTTCATTCAATGGACACTTGTTTACCTTTGCCCTCACTTGCAGTTTTGAATAGCTCGAATGGGGGCCGACCGTTAAATTCTGGACGACTATAGGCTTCTTTAATTAGTTTGGACTCGTTTAATACGATAACACTGCAAATTTGTATTAAATTAAAAAGCGAGTATCTAATAGCGTCCTTTCAACTTTAATTCAAGAACACTTACTCGTAAATGCCCATTTTAATGGCAAACATAGGACCATACATTTTTTTCCATTGTGTAAATGTAACCCATGGTTCCGCTCCTAGAAGTGGCAAGTGGCCAAGGATGGGAAGGCTGAACTTTGGACCTACGACAGTATTTGAAGGTCAAGTTGTTTTCAAAAGCTCCCTAGTTTACTCTCTCTGTGTTAGCACCTCTTCACTGATCATTCGTTTAGTGATGCAACAAATATTTAATTTTTTTCAAGAAACCTTTGCTACATTTACCCGGTATAGACTTAGATGCACCGGCTCTTGCCGCTATTTTCAATGTACATATTGCAAGTATGGCACATATAACCAATATTGTAGTGAGGTCCATGGCTCGAAATAGGACTTGACTGAACTGCTGCTGGAACAGTTGGTCACAAATGCAAACAGCTCTGCGTTAACATACAGACACAGCGACTTGCACATTTTTTCTGAGCTTGATCTCAATCACAGTCACTATACACGAGCAACCACTCTTATGGTAAGTACGTGGCATTCTTTAGCTGTTTACGAAGTATTGACTAACACCTTCATGTAAGTTATGATGTTATTTAAGTTTAACAGCGTAATAAACTTATAAAATAAAAGCTTCAAATTCATAGCAACGCGTCAGCTCACATTGAGCAAACACGCTCTACTAAAACACTGCGTAACTGCTGGTTTTGATTACCCGGACCTAACCTTAACGATTGAGTACAAGTTCCCCTACGCCTGCAGCAGCACCCAGCGTTTACGAGATTTGACTTCAGAAGTGACCTCGAAAATGAGTCATCACAGCGCAAGCTCTCAAAAAGACCTTATGCAATCTGTATTATCAATTATATTTAATTTAAATAAAGAAAGCTAACGTATAACGCGAAAAATAAAAGTGTGTCCATAAAATATAAAACAACTCAGGTTGTCACAAAAAGCAAACCGGAGGATGACATAACATAAATTAATGCGGAGTAGTCGTTAAGTTGTCGTTTCGTGGGCTTTTTATTGGCGATCAATAATAAACTATGAAGAAGGCTTCAAGTATTCGATTCAAGTATTGCTAACAATTCAAATGTATTACACACTCAAATTGTCAAGTTCTTACCAAGGTTAATGTTACCATGATAAGTAGTAGAAGACTATTGTTGTTGTACGATTGAATACAAGCAACATGAGCAAACGATATATAGCTAAACGGCATAGCTAAACAAAATGATTTTTTCCGAACTGCGATATTATCTGCCAGCACCATGTGCCAATTTCGGACATCAAGGGAGTAGCACAACGTACGGCCCCTGTACTTTTATTTATTTTATTTTATTTATTAATAAGGCTTCTATACACCTCGTGTATAACCCTGTAAACCCAATAATCGTTACATGAAGAAACTAAAAGAGATTAAAACGTTATGGCATCCGTGTTCTCAAAAAGTGTACAATGATAATAATAAGTTTCTGTATATTGTGTTCGCCGTCAGTTTCGTCGCAATAAACTTCCCGGTATTGGTCCCGTCTTCCTGCTTTTCAGATGGTGTTTTTTTCATGCAAGCTCTCAGGTGGTGCATGTCACCAAACTCTGAGCCCCTCTTCCCTGTAAACATTTTCGAAATTTATGAAGCCAACGACCACTTCTTGCAGAAATTTTATGGGCTATCTACTGATGGTCTTACACTTGAGGTATGCCGCCCCGCAGGTCAGCTGTGGCCGCCACACCTCTTGAGACTCTACCAGAGGTGCAAGGAAACATAATGCAGTATACGATTCCCCCGGTCATATAGCAATTCGGATTATGTACGGGAACACCTCCACATTCGGAGTTAAAGTTAAAAATCGCCGTTTCTTCCAACAAAGATTGTTAATCGTGGATTTGACAATACATGAAGCTGATTTGATTTTTTTAATAACAGTCCCGGGACGTAGATGTAGCGAACTCAAGCAACACGGTTGGTTGGGTTAGTAGAAGAAAGGTTCCAATTTTATATACGGCTGAACATGCTTGAAAGCGGCCTTCAACATTTTGACTTTACGAGAAAAACAAAGAAAACCAAAATATAAGCTCTTCTCGTCTATGAACATTGTATACGGAATGGATAATAGTAGTGGATAAAGGGCTTAAACTAACCTGCTGTGTCTCCCTTTTCTTCTTCTGTGAATCGGTGTGATAGCGACGTATAATCGTATATAAATTTGGCTTCCAGATTTGGCATCACTTGTAGGGCGTACCAAACTGAGCTTCTTCGGGAAGCTGTTCCAATCCGCGAATCCGCCATCAGGCTTGACACATATAATCAGTTCTTTCAGATCTAGAATCAAGAGAAAATTTAACTGCACACATGTCCCTGGATAATTAACCGGTAGTATTTGTTTTTTTGGGCTTACTTTTAAGTTGGAGAGTACTACATACATAGAACGATTATCCCGGAAGATTCATTAAAAGGGGAGTCCATGCGATTCTGCTGAGTCTTTCTGCGCAAATTCCGGCGGGTATCCCCGTCAAAAAGCTGTCCATGTTCAAGTAGTTCTTAGTTGTGGTTTGACAATAAAGTACCAGATTTTAAGCTTCTCCAAAAACTTGAACGCTCCGACACTCCAGATGTCGACTTGGTTGTGCTCCCATGACCATTCATGATTAAAAGTATGGTAGTCGAGCCGAATTTCGGTGACGTTGGGGAAACTCCGAGCTAGAGCTTCGAATGCAGATTCTCGTGCAAAAGTTGGCGGTACAACCTGCAGTCTTTCCTTTGTTTTCAAGCAGGCTATTCTTTGTGCATGCTGGTTGCATTTAATCCAATAACAGTAACAGTCATCTATTATTTATCATGGTGGTGTAAATATTGACATGGAATCGACGGTTTGAGAGTGTAACACATTTTAATTGTTAGCAAACTGTTGTCTTGGAAATAAATTAGTAAAACACTTGAGGATTTCATTCCCAATGAGGTCGTTCTGTATGGGCTCCGGAAAAAATGGCAATGTGACTTGACATGTATTTTACTACGGACTGCAGACTCAATAGCTGGCTGTCAAAGGTTTCTCCAGCATTATTGTCAGCTGGTGACTCATTTTAATAACTTATCAATAGATTTTTTGGGACAGAAATCTCCTTAAGTTTGAACGGCATTCATTCAAAGAACAGTTGCAACAAGGATACAGGAACTACGGACATTAATGATTCAATTGACTGCTCATCTTGCTTCCTCATTCTCGTAACAGCAGCTCAAAATTCTCTAGTTCTCACTCAGTCAGTCCTACGCTAGTCCACTGACGCTTGTGTGATAACAACAAAGAAAGTAAATTGTTGGCTTGCAATCGTTCATGGGCAGGGCATGCCTTGTCTTTGTCTCAGCTGTTCGGATTCAAATCAAGTTTCAGGCAGTGAAAAAGCATCCACAGTTTACTTTTCATTAAAGTAATACTTCACAACTAAGTTTTATCTGACATTTGAGGCTACATTTTGATTGACGTCAGTATGATTTCTCATTGCAAGCTTCGACTGTGGTGAACAAATGCAAAGAATCAGAGGGTGGCAATTTTTCTGTTTAAATGTTTTCGGCATCATTTCCAGTCTGTAATAATGGTACATCATAGCTCCTTTTTTGCATTCATTACTCAGGCTCACTACATGACTTGCCTTATTGTCTTGTCTCACCTTGGCTGGATTGTATAGCTCGCTTAGTGCGGATCGAAATCAAGTTCAATTCTGTGAAAAAACATCCAGTTTACTTTTCATAAAGAACAATATTTTGAAGCAACGATTCAGCTTACATTTGAGGCTGAATTATGTGTGATTAGAGGGTTCACTCTTAGGCGTCAAGCTGCAGTCTTTACTGATCTTGGGTTTGTGATGATGATTATTTGTCTATGACTGTAAGATGAGAACTGTACCAAATGCACTCTTAAGTGCTTTTCAGGAAGGATTGAATCCAGTTCTGCTTCGTCTTCTTTCTTGTACAGATCACTATTAGATATGATTAAATCCTCAGTGCTCTTCAGTCAAGACTTTTCTGTTTGAAGGCCTATTCGCCAACATCGAGAAGATTTAGTTCAGGATTTGTACTGTTTTTTTTAAATTTGTACGTACTAATTAAAGTCAGGCAGTTAAAAAACCTTTACTTATTGTAGCATCGAGTATCTGACAATCCATGAGCTTCATAATACCGATTCCAGCAGCTGAATAAGGAGTAAAATCAAAAGGCAAGTAGTAACATGCGTACACATGCCCCCAGCTGATCCTGGATGAATTTGAAGGACTGTAGGAGAACGGGGACTCGTCGTCAACGACTGACAACATCAATATAGGAGGCTCAAGACCATTATGTAGCCCTAAATGAAGTAAATAGAAAAATTATTGCCCTTTGAAGCATACAAAAGTACGACCACGACCAATATATTTTGCGTGACTTGGGAAAATTTGTGCCCATGTTAGCATAATATTTTCCACAAAGTATTGACAAATATAAATATAAAATAAACCAATACCAGGAGGAAAGCTCAAGTAGGCTTACTGGAAAATGTTGGAATTGAATCCATTAGTATGAAATGGAACCTGCAACGAAACAACCGTATAGATCATTTAGGGAACAAGAAACAACCGAAGTTAATTTAATGCTAAACGAAACAATAGACGTAATTATAATTTTGATGTTCACACATCAACGAGCAAACGTCAATTGATCTTAAGACACTTCAGGAACAGTCACTGAATGTCTTGCTTTTATTTATTGTGCTGTTTTATTTCAACATTATTTTGCGCAGCAGCAATCATAATACCATTTAACTACGCTGGAGCTAAGCTCTGTAATCCGAAAGGAGGCGGTTGAATGTGGATAAGTACATTTTCTGGAACAACTTTTCGGAATTAACAATGCTAAACCAATCACTGCGATAAAGAAAAAAAAATAAGTAGTATTTGACAACATGTAACCAGTGTCCAAAATAATACGCCTTGCGCTATGCTGTCTCCTTAAGCCTGAATTGATGAATTTTCGGGGAGTTGTTAAACATGAACTGTTCAAATTTTGTTAAATTTTGAAATAAAAGAACCATATAAAAAAAAATCATAATACTTAACAAAAAGAAATTGTAGTCAGAAAACAATATATGATAAATAATGGACGACTGTTATTGTTCCTGGAATAAATGCAACCAAAATGAGCACATGATAGCCAGACTGAAGAGAAAGGAACGACAGTAGTTTGTATGACCAAGTTTTTACAAAGGAATCTGCACAACACATCAAGAAAAACTAGGAAATTTTTGCTCAACTCCTTACCACAGGTGTGGCCATCGAAGATGCCCATGGGCATGGACTTGGACTGGGAATGCTTGTTGCCATCGAAAAATCCGCAGACAGTGGGCGGGGCTGGGTGGGATGGGCAAGCGATGGGTGCCCACGTGGATTTACATGGGCAACGGGCACCCGTTCGTAGCTAGTCGAGTAAAAATTTTGCGCAACAACCTTGTAAGACATGTAAGACATGTCTTACACAGGATTCAGGTTCAACCCTTGAAATAAGCTAAATTATCTTTAAAAAACAGCTTTTTTGGTGTTACTAACAACGTTGTCTTACACAAGAAACTTTCCGTGGTTGCGCCATTGCTGTCGCATATTTAAGTCAATACCAATTGTTTTTCCTTGTCATTGATTTTATAGTAAGGTATCATACGAATTTGATAAAGCTGTGAATTTCCCTCAGCTGTCAATCCCATTGTGTGTAAACATTGACCGACTTCCGCTGAAACCATCTGAGGCAATGGGTATCTTGAGAAATATCAGCAAGCAGGAATCACAACGAAGCTCGGTCTTTACCTTGAGTCCCTTGTGCTCCTTGTTCAGGTGTGATTTCAAAGGAGCAAAACTTTGCTTATGTTCCTCATTCATACACTAACGTTGTTCGAGTTGGTTTTCACATTTGCACTCCAAATATGAATCGTAAACTTATTTTTCTGGTCGTTTATTGTTTGAGCCTTGCTTCATGTCGGCCCACCGAGATGGAAGCTGACCCAGATGACACGGTATCTAAATTTTTCTTCATATAGATGGAATTTTTATTTCAG
>JAQIWI010002677.1:0-11769 GCA_034698825.1 Deuterosminthurus bicinctus | reverse complement strand
GCTAGAATGTCCAGCGCCCCATTCAATCCAATACTATAATGGCGCTGTCCGACAAAGTCGATGATTCATTGTTTTTTTCTCAGGGGACCCAATCAAAGTTTAAAATGGTACTCCCCAAATCCATAATCTTCAACCGTTGGATTATGCTTATACGCATTCTTTTCAAACACTTCATTTATGACAGCAAAATACAAAGCCCCTGTCACGTTATGTAGTTTGGCAGGAGAATGAGGATTTGTATAATGCCCAATGAGAAGGTCCTGAATCCCCGCAGGGATCTCAGTAGTGTCCTTAGGGATCTCAGTGGTGTCTTTAGGGATAGGAAGGAGAGCCTGGAGAATCTCCACAGACCTCAACGAGCAACACTTTTGGTATTGCTCTTACATCATCGTGATTGCTGAATTCGTACACAATTTCACTGTACAAGTCCACATCTTTCAAATCGTCCATTAGGATCGAGTTCACTGCCTTGCCACCGTGACCGACATGCTTATACTTACTAAGATGACCGAATGCGGGTCCATTACCACTAGCATAGTTTGTCAGGTCGTTTTCTATATCAAGTTTCACTAACGGAACCATAGGGCGCGGGTGGCAGCTTTGCAACTCCTGCCAAAAAGTCTCCACTTCCTTCTGACTCTCCGCCCTGGGAACTGCACTCTTCAGAAAAGGAGACAGTAAAAATATTAATTGACTTTTGCAAGTTCATTCCAAACGACTGAACTGTCTTACGGCTTGATTTTGGCACAGAATCATGCTGGCTAGGAGTTTCAACGACATTTGTAACTTGATCTGCTTGATAGACTTTTCCAGCGATTCCTACTGCTTTGCTTCCTGAATCACAACTTACATTGTTGTCAACGGTTCTGGCACTAGAAGTTCCACGGCATTTCACCCCATTTGTACTAGGGCTCACACTGTGAGATATGCTTGGTCTTTCAGCCACTGAGACGGTAAAAGAAATAGAAATTATGCAAACTGTTCTCAAGTTTGTAAGGTTGGGCAGATCCACGGCAACGAACGGATGTTCTAGTCATTGACTAAATGATTCGTTACCAGTTTTATAGGAGTCAATTTACATTATCTAATAATGATGGCACCGTGAGACTTAAGAGGCCTTGTACCAGTCCATACAGGTGAACACATTAACTCATGTACAATTACAATAATCCATTCTATTGTATTGTAGTGCATTCCTCGCTACAATATTCCTGGTTGAGAGGGTTGGTGTCATTACAAGGTGTCACAAACGCACGTGCAGTTCACAGCGTCACAAATTCCCGACTGAGAACTTGAACTTGCATGCATACGTCCAATCTACCATCAATGGGACAAACTGTGCGTATAATAAACTGTGTTCTACACATAACAACAACTGTGAATTGGACGAGGTTTCTCTTGGCAAACTCACTGGCGAGAAACTCGGCTGTAATGGGCTGTGGTGAAATGATAACGGTGGTTGTGTGCCATCCTCACCAATGTTTTCCTCTGTGGCATTATAGATTGGAGGCCTGAGTGTTCAACACTCTGTGTCCGTAAAGTCCATCATAAAGCACACTCATTACCATTGGAATTTACATGTAAACAAAATGCAAGCTGATAAGTTTATGCATGTTGGACTTTGGAATTCTGATTGCTTTGACGAAGATGCTCTGGCTCCTCATCTGTCAAATAGGCCCAAAAAATTGACTTACAAGGGCCAAAAGAGTACTGAGTACCTTGCTACAAGACTCATATATATTGAGAGGAAGGCTAGTCGGTGCAGCTGGCAAATGAGGTTGTCTAACCAACTCAAATCCTTTTGACTGATCAATAAGAAGATAATGCAGGTCATAATTCTTACAAGAAAAATCAAGAACTTTTGCCTATTGTGTTTAACAACTTTATTATTAATATCATAGTAATCCCAGCACATCCAAATGTAAGACTGGAAATATTTTAGAAACCATTTGAGCTCAAGCTCATATCTGCTTCTCACTTGCATTACGCTGCTACAATTTGGGAACAGAACTTGAAGAGAGTTTGGATTAGTTTCTCATTGGAAACTGAGTATTTCTCTATAAACTGAGGCATGTAACACTCGTATAAAGATAATGGCAAAGCATTGGCGATCCGTCAGTCGCCCGCTGGATTTTCTGAATCGCACCAATTTTTTGAGCACTTGAACTGCATGTTCATTTATAGTTTCCGTTCCTTTTTGAATATCATACAGCTTCCAAATAATGGCTGCAGGTTCTGTTTGAGGTGGGTTGGTCTGAAAAATCTTAACAGCTGCTTGGTAACCTTGACAGGCCAGAAATCCCACGTACGGCAATATTCGTGGATTCAACTCGTAGTTGTTAGCAACACTTCCTCCAAAGCTGACATATTGATTCGACTCTCCCACTTGACTCTGTCAGCACGGGAAAGCAAGTTCAAAATACATTGAAGTGCTTTGGATTCAGCAGCCTCTGCTACCTGCTGCCTTACCATTGACTGTACTAGTCTATGAACTCTCAGCTCATGAATGAATTTCTCTTGAATGTCCCATTGCCCATAGACGACCGTAAAAGCACAGAATTTCTCTAGAACGCGAATTAGATCTTTGAGGCAAAACTGCGACTCGCTTTCCGGAAGGTGACGGCATTCTGAACTTGAAGCAAAAATCTCACTTACAACTCTTGAACCAATCGGAACATAAAGGAAACTCATTATTTGTAAAACGTCCAAAGCTCCACGTCCATGATCTTCTTGAAAAATCCTTCCATTTGTCAATTGCCAAACCTTTGAAAGCGCTCTGTCCATATCACAGTTTAAACGCAACCCTTGGTAGTCGTCATTATCTTGGATATTGAAGCATTGCATAACGTTAGGCGTCCCCCAGCCATTAGCTAGATGGCAAAGACAATTCATTTGTTTTATTGGCATTACGGTAAGATATGCTGCCATTGCTGTTCTCACCTTTCACCCTTTGCCTGTCATATTTGCGTGTAGGCTTGGCCATCCGATTGTCACCCGTTGATTTTATTATCAAGAGTATAATTAAGCTTTGCGAGACTTGCGTCATTTATTGATTTATAAAACAAGTTCAAAATCCCAATGACGTCTACTCTTCAGCTAGCCATCGCAGAAGTCATAATCAAGACAGCAAAGCTCTGTTCACTATGAGCAATAATGATGTCGCACGGATTGGAGTCGTCGGAGCGATCCGTAAGACATTCACAAACAAACTTATATTCATTTACTAAAATGTTTCCAATGACAAAAATTTTTGTGCGTGTAGGATCCTCCATAGGCATAGATATGAACAATAGTACATTGTATCGTGTCGAAGTACCAGTAGCTAGAAGTAGAAACACTGGAGTGTATTCAACCGGAAATTATGAAACAACTTTAAAGGAAAATTATTGGAACGTTGTGGACGAAGCCATTCCCGATCGCTCAACGGCAGAGAGCCATCGTATTGAATGTTCTCCTTCCGTTGAAGGTAAGGCTGGGTTTTTTAATTTAAGATAATCTACGTATCTATCACTCACTAATCCTCGCATTTTAATGTGCATTCGAAAAGAAGAAACTTCCCTACTCCCCCCAAACAGCGTAGAAGGGAACTTAAATGATGCAGGGCCAACACCTTCGCAAGCAGAACCCCCACCCGGAATTAATCTACGTTCTCAATTTCACAAGATAATGATCAGTGGAACAGCAAAAAAACTGCGTACTTTCCTAGAAAATTCCGCAGTGAATCACAAGAACGTTTGGATTACCGAAGAACTTGACACGCCACTACACTCAGCAGCTACATCTTGTATAACCAAATCAAATGATCATGGTAAATTTTAAAAAATCCTGGCTCGAATAAGTTTTATTTCAGCAAACACAAGATGGGCAAAGGAGGCTACACAGATCATAATGGACAGAATAAATAAGGGTAGATGTCCTCTAAAGCGAGAGGAGCTTCTAAATTTCCAAAACAATCAGAAAAATACGGCCTTGCACCTCGCCGTTGAAAATCAGTCTGGACAGCTTGCGCAATGTTTAGTAGATCACGGTGCTAGTTATCTTGTGAGGTATAAGTTTCCTTCATTTACTCCAATTGCAAAATACTGTTCAGGGCAATGTGGTTTATCTTATTCTTGTAAGAAATCTACAAGACGTGACACCACTTGAGCGGATGTACGAAAAGACTCCAGAGGTGGTGCTTCACCTACTCAATGCAGCCATACAGCCGGGAGCCAAATTTGCTAATGATGGGAATCTGGAATTCGAAATTAATTTCCGGTTCCATAAATATATATCCTCATAAGATTTACAAATATACTTCTAAAGCTGATCTTTCGCTGCTGTGTTCAACTTCTCAGTGCTTTGGTCGGTGGGTTCAGCGACTCATTGCAAGCAGCGAATGGTGAAGAAATTACGCAGCGCACCCATGACGACGAAGAGGCAGGGAGTCCAATGAAGTCAAAAGAAACTTCCTCAGGTTCCAACTTGGAAATGGATGTCCTGGCCAAGATGGTTTATCAAAACTATAAAAGCTCAGCGTCAGTTATCTTGCCACATCCAATTGTTAAAACATTTTTGGAACTGAAATTGAAGAAACTGCAATGGCGGATTTATGGTCTGACTTTTATATACGTGAGGCAAATTTATAATTTTACGACGACACTTACCTTAGATAAGCTATTAGAATTGTTGCTTTAACTCCTTGATTGATTGCAGATATTAATGTACTTACTGTTCAATTGGCTTGCTATTATGACGTTCATAGTCAAGTTTCCTTATACAATACCGGAGAACAATGTGACTTCTAGTGAAGAGTCTACCAGTGTCTATGCAAATATAACAATTTGGAGCTACTTGTTTGGCATTTCGCTGAAATCAGCTACTGGGTTCAATGTTCGGGAATCCCATGGGGAAAGTAAGACATTGACAGTGCTAAAATTTCAACATAAAAGTTGATTAACCAATCTGATATCGATATGTAGTACTTAAGAGGTTGGAGCAAGTTATGTTTCCAATGAATTAGTGTATATGTGGGCAGTTTTTCTTCACATTTGGAGCTTGGTTCTGGGAATAACTACCTGGTGTCTTGAATTCTGGGAACTTCGCCTGATTCTCAGACTGACGTCAGTCAGTGGAAAGTTCCAAGCAGTCTGTTCTTACTTTAGAAGCCTGGAAAACATTTTACAACACATTTTAGCACTCGGAACGGTCGTAGTTTCTTTTGCCTGCCTTTGGAGTGTTTTTAGCAAACACAGATTTTCTTCGTGGACGTATTGGCTAACTGCTGTAAAGTGGCTTTGTTTTCAAATACTCTTAACAGTTAAATTGGTTTATTTGATGGCTTTATTGAATGCAATCTTATATTAAGTGGCTCGTTTTGGTATCCTGGACATTAATTCTACTTCAATTGGGAAACTTTCCCGGCGTGGGGAAGTACGTCGAGATATTCAAGACGGTAAGTTCTGTTATTTAAAAAATTGGATGCATGTAACTTACTATGTTTGTTTTGTAGGTGATAAAAAAAATAACAGGCGTCGTGCTTATCTACATTTGTTTTCTCTTTGGCTTTTCCATAGCTTTCAGCATCATTTTCCCCCAGGTAAAATGTCTTGACTATTCAGCTTCATAAACAAGTACTAATATCAATAAATAATAGTTCGCACGTTGGCTTTTTAGGACCGATTCGTAACATTCCCCATGTCGTTCTTCCGGTCAATGTCAATGATGGCTGGGGAGTTGAATTTCGATGAGATATTCGACCCGGAGAAGCGTCGACCCTTTCCCTTAAGCAGTCAAGCCGTATATCTTGGGTTCACTGTTACCGTGACCATTGCTCTCGTTAACTTGCTAACTGGTCTAGCTGTGGATGATATTGGGGTATTAAGAACTATGAATACAGGTGTGTGTATAAGTGGGCCTAAATTTCGTGTAATGAAAATAATTTCAGAAAAAATTGAAAGACTCGGATGTTATTCACCGGTCCATTCAAGTTCAGCGGCTGTACATACTGGAGAGAATGTTGTTTCCTTTTTCAGAGATCAATATCTTTTCGGATATTTGTGTCCTCCCATTGGAAAAGAGGAACGGGTCCAACGAATTTAAGTAAGATGACGATTAACTTTCTAATTTGGCAGGAATCTTATCAAATTTGAAGATAATCTTACTATTACAACAATTTCACGTTATATATTTAGAGCCAAGCGGCTAACAAAACTCAGTGAACTGCCTCCAGAACTGCACCAAGAACTTCGTTTGGCTTATGCTGAAGCTGGGGGAAATCTTAATAGCGACTTCAGTGACAGTAGTCGAGACTCAGAAATGAAGCAACTGAAACGACAAATTGAGTTGCTGCGAATCGAAATTCGTAAACAAAAATAATTCGTCACAACCTCCCAGAAAATCCTAGAAACTGCTCGTTGCTATAACCGTCAAGATTTAATTCATCCCGTAGTCGAAATCATAGTGAAATAAGCTATCAAATAAACTCCACAAGACAAACACGCTGTACTTATTTAATTGACATAAGTAATTACTTGATATTGTAAACCTTTAATGCCACTCTTGGACGTCCTGAAAACTCATGATAACATGCACAGGCCATAAGGCCTGTGCTAGTGAGAACAAACTGTTGTTTTACTTGAATGTGACTTGGCACAAATAACGTAGATTTATTAAAGTTTAAAATAACAACTGAATCGAGTAGTTGTTTAAAGTAAGGGTGCCTGAATCATAAGCCGCACTACTGAACATTGAGTGCGCTGGAGTTTTTACAGGAGTACAGGTAATTGTGCCGTCATGGAGGAAAGAGGAAGTATATGATGTATGCCGTGTCATTAAACAATGTCCTAAAGGACGCCGTTTACCATAATGAGTGGATGTCATGTAATAAAATGTCATAAGTTAAACTGAAAGCTTGAACTGATCATGATGACATTGACATTGATATAAATTAGCTGTCAGTAGATAGAAATTCAACTAGTACAGTGAAAACACCATCTGTCTGGAATGATGACAGCATTGAACCCTAATTTAATCATCAACATGTCAAGTTAGGTAAGGGCAAGTATGCTAAATACTAATGTTACTCACTGTCACGTATCAAACTTTTGTTAGTTTGATACGTGTTGTCACAAATATTACGTTGGGATTGGGCATCTACATAAACACAGGACAAAATAAGAAGTACCAAGTACAAAACTGAACAGAAATTACAGTGGTTTCTGGTAAACTCAAAAATAAACCATTTGACTTGTGCTCAAACGTCAGTTGCATCACAGCGCAGGTGGACCTCTGCTAATCAATCTGCTCTGCGCATCAAGAATGCAAAATTCTACAACACTCGGCGCCCAAAAGTAGCAGAATTAAGTCCGACTATTCAATGTTGCTGAAAGCTCACTCACCATGTTGCCCCAGTAGCACATCCCAAGCAGCAAAGCAACAAAAGCCCATGAAGTAATCACCAACAGAGTCTGTCTGGTACAACAAAACTCTGCTCATAGAATCGATTAATGAGCAGCAAGTCAGCAAGAGGACAACAATAGCGGGTGCTTGCATTTTGATCCACAGTGAGACATTGGGTTTTGTAGACATTGCGGCTATTATGGCTGCCATTATTACACAGGCTGCTACTGTGACAATCCAAGTTGACACATCATAAGCTTGTACAAAGGCTCTAAAGCCGATCGTGTCCATGTTTACTACGCAAGTGAACTTAAATCAAGGTACTGTACTCCAAAATTTATGAAGTCTAAGGTTATTGAAGCATTTAGTTTAAAAAACTCCCAATGAACTGTACTAACGCTTGGATATATCGCACCAAAAATGGGATTGCCTTTGAGTCAAAAGAGTCGTCGGAATATGTCATGTGTAAGTGTTCAACTAGCAAGCTCATAATTCAATTATTCGGAGACATTGTCCCTACTGAGGTGGAGCTGCAGTTTTCTCTGTTATTTTGGTGAATTAGTAGAAAAGCTCCTTGAAGGTCTTGCTGAACGATTTTGTCAGGTGTTCAATTTGCTTAACTTGTGGAATGCCAACTCTGAAAAAGTGCGAAGCTGATTGAAGAGCATGTGCGAACCCAATTAAGAACACTTCGTGTTCATCTAGTCTAGTACAAAAACGTAAGCAGTTGGAACGGAAATGAGATCTAAAGCTGCGAACATGTCGACATGTTAAGATAAATCAAGGGTGGTGTCGTCCATGAACAAAATAACGTAGTTGAACGGTATATTATACCTCCACAAAATTACAGAAAAACCACCAAGGGACGTGTTTCTGATGGCGGTTAAAGTTGCTGCTTCACAATAAAGATTTATTACCTTGGTCGTATACTTGGTAAACAGTGGATGCGGTTTCCAATTGTCAGTAGGATATTCAAATCTTGAATTCGTTTCAGACTTATTGCGGTATTGCGTGTAGCTGTCTACAACAATACCGCATTTTATAAATTCCGAATAGACGACGTACAAGTTTGCTGGTGTCCAAGATTCGTAGTTGTTGTCCGAACTCCAATCAAAAATGAAGACAATACAGCGCTCAAAGGAAGAAAGCAGCTGATTTGTAGTATTTGACATAGCTTTTTCATATGTGTGCGGCTTGAAACTGATAGAGCTTGTCGCTCAATTTTGCACTACAGCCAGAAGCAATATGAGAATCATGGAAATGTTATCAGTTCTGGCCATTCTAATTCCACAATTTGGTTAAGTAATGTATGGTATTTGGGTTCGCAAAATTATTTTCTGCCAAGATTAACTGGGTTTGCGTAATTTACCAATATGCTTCATAGCAATACGCCATACTTTGGGAATACCAGGCACAGAATAACTTAGAGGACATGCTTTTGGATTTGCTGAAAACGTTGTATGCCAGTTAGGTACTGGAACAGCAGAATGGAGACACATGCTTAGTAATTCTTGTTAAAGTCAATATTTGTGGTGATGTCAATGTTGGTTGTTTTGTCTTGATTGGTAGACGAAATCTATGGCAGAACTGGCTTGAGCACTTTTGAGTTTGTTTGCTTGCAACTGTTTATGCAGGTGTATTTTCTTTGTCAGTACGTTCATTTCCAAGTTGAGCATTTAATTTTGCAGGTGCTCTCTTATGTTCCATGTTAAGTGACACTGTTTAAAACTGAACGCATGTTCAGGAGTTTTATGCGATTATATCAGATGGGTGAGAGAACTTGTGTTAATGGCAAGGAGCTAAGGTTACCATCATATCAGCTGCTAATTAGTACTGTCACTTGATGCTGGGGTTATGAATATTTTACAGGAATATCATTATATTTCCCTGAATGCAGTTACAGCCAACAGCAAGCATGCCAAGTGTTCAATAACCCAAAAAAAGAATAACATTAAAACCGATTTCCACTTAACTTTCAGGTACTGGACAAAATACAAATTTACAACCCAGTGGTTGTCCATGACTGATTCTGTTTGCACAGGAACTAGAGTGCAAGTAGCACAAGGCCCATCGGGAAGGCAGTGATGAGTTCAAGTTTCTGTACAACTCCAGTCGGTACCGTGTTCGAAGGGAGGTGTGGAGAATTATAACTTAAATGTCAACATATTTTGTTGTCAGACGATGTGAGGTAACTTAACGTGAAAATAAGAATTCATAGTACCAGAATTAAGTTGACGTATTATTTACTTTGACAGCTCATCTGATGTATAGCTAGAATTTAAAATGAAGACAAAATCGAGAAACGAGTTTGAGGAAAATTTCGCCGCTAAATATTCCCGCCGATACACAGTAAGCAATTGCCAGAGCTTGGAACACACAAAAGGTCCCAGAGTTTCCAATAGACAAAGGTTCCACCTTGTTTTCCTGACGGAGCGTCTTCTGGGCATGCTGAAGTCCGCCGTCAGTAAACTTGATACGTTGCCATTTCTCCCATAAGCCATAAATTCCTGAAGTCAATAGAATTTTGAATCCGGAAACTACCGAGCCTTTCAGCGCAGGATGCAGTCCACCCGTTAATTCAAACGTTACTGGCTCTGACAGAAATGAGCTATCGGATTCATAGTTGTTTGCTACCTTGACACTCGGATGTTTCTCCATAACTTGCGCAAAGAGTTCCCAGTACTTTTGAAAATCATGGTCACTTATCAAAAAGGCTAGTGGCTTCTGTGACCGTAAAAGTATATTAGTAATGCATTTTGTAGTTGCACATAAGAGTTTTGATTTCAGACGTAGCTCCCTAAATTTAAGCCGTTTCTCTTTCTGCCACCAGTCTGTCGTTGGCACAGTGATGCTTGTCTGACGAACCGTCAATCCACTACTGTGCGCAAATTTGATAGCTGTATAAATAGTGCAGGCAGCTGGGACCTGTTCGTAGCGGAAACAAAAACTTACTATATCTGCAACAGTACAATTTTTTTTGTGTCCTCTATCCCATCTAAAGTAAGAGTCGTTTAGCATGATGTACGTTGATGTATTCAGCGGCAGCTGAAAAAAGTCTGCATGATTTGTAACGTAGTTAAACCTTTTTGTCGCGTCCGAGCTAAAACAGGCCGAATACACGTTGACAAGAATTGCTGACATAATTGTCTATGCCACAACTACACGTGCAGCGATCTGGATAGCTTTTGTGCTTCCAGATACTTGGGGAATTCCTGAATGTTTATACTGACCAAAAGAAGCAGCAAAGGTCCAAGTTACCAGCTCCACAGTCAAATTTAGTAGCCGTACTTTTATTTTATCTTGGGTGCGAATGACTCCAATTATCATTGCCACAGTGATTACCGCAGCCATGAGGATACCTAGCCACACCTGTGGTAAGAATGGCGAGAAGTACACACGATATGATAACTTGGACGTGGACGTGAAGACTCCAGCTGTTGTCACGAATTTCACAACAGGAGTTCTGCTTGCTGGAATAACTTCTTTCGTTTCAACGGCGGACGGTATGGAAAATTTAGTGAGGGATGGGCTGCAGGCTCCGATGACAGTACTGTGGTTCCTTTTTGTTCCAAGAATGAAACTATCCATTGCTTCTAGTATTCCAGCTCGACCTTCTCTAGTAAAAGGATTCCCACCAGTAGAAGTACTACCAAACCCCGTAATGAATGTCCAAGAGCTATGAAACAACTTTGCAATGACTGGGATTGTCAGTTGTAGTTTGTTTCCGCACGACTCAAGTGTAGAGCAGTTGAAAGTCAAACCACCACCGAATCCTTGAACAACAGCTTCGGAAATTCTCAAAGAACTTTTTGAATCCTGGTTGAGTCCCAAAGAAACAAAAATAGAACGGTAGTCAGCACAATCGGCCCATTGTGGAAACAGCCTCCTGTCAAAATTAAATGAAGGCACGCTTTGGTTGATCATTAATATAAAGTATTGTGGAAATATATTCGCAAATTTTTCAGTAGCGATGTTCGGATTGACAAAGTTTTGGCTGGTTGGGACGATGTATTTGAAGAGCTCTCTTTGATTGTGTTGAAAAGAAGTGAGAAGAGCTGCTATTGTCAGTAGACATCGGGGTGATCTGACTGCAACGAAACCTTTTTGGTACAAGGTGTTCAGTCGTAAAATGCCACGTTTGTGAGATAGAATGATGGGGCTTCCATGAGCTTCCAGTTGGAATAACCCGTTAGTATCTACTACGTGAGTAAGACAATTGGAGTCAAGTTCAATCAGAGGTCAGCGGTCAGCGGTCAGTAGTTTTGAAGGTACAGTCACCCAAATTTGATACAACTGGCGAAAGTGGTTTTGAAGTTTTTACAACTTTGGGTGACTGTATCTCAAAAACTAATGACCGCTGAGACACGTGGAGCACACCGTTCGAAAGCT
>JAQIWI010002676.1:0-11769 GCA_034698825.1 Deuterosminthurus bicinctus | reverse complement strand
TTACAGGTAAAAAGCTATTAAATGTTTAGTTTTGTTCTCCTCACTTTGGTTTGTACTCATTGGCCTGACCATATTCCCTAGCTCATTTCATACAGCGCATTGCATAATCATCCATTTGGGTATCATAGATTATTGATTTAGCACTTTGAGCTTCAAATGCACTTTGTATAGCCCATATTACGATTATTAAGGTGATGGAAAAAGCAGAAATATTGAAATCACTTACGGTAAAGAATAAGTGCATTGCCACGTAGACTCCAGCGTTCCATCTGGTTTGGCTATTCGACAACCCAGCCGTCCACCCTGTGCGGCCACCCCGCCTGTAAAGTTTGTCCAGCCGTCCAGACTGTCCAGCCGTCCAGCCTGTGCAGCCATCCAGCCTGTCCAGCTTGTCCAGCCGTCCAGCCTGTCCAGCCTGTCCAGCCGTCCAGCCTGTCCAGCCGTCCAGCCTGTCCAGCCTGTCCAGCCGTCCAGCCCGTCCAGCCTTTTAGGGACCACCTGATCACGGCTGTATGAGGAAATGCCCACGATCCTTTCTTATCCTGCTGCAGATGAATAAAAAGGCTCATTTCTATGCTTGATTTCATCACACTCTGATTCACTCAACCTCTGGAATTGCTTGCAATCGTCTACAGATCCCAACCATTTGCTTCAGCTGACGGTGTATTGATTTTCTTAAGAAGATGAATTTTCGGGGCAAAGTAACTACGACTGTCATTATTTTAATCGTGGGATTGACTTCGACATTGTCAAAAGATTATGGTGAGTTTTGTAATGTACTGATAGTCAGGAATTCCTTAACAAAAAAGAACTTATTTATTTCCCTTTGCAGGACCAATCGTTGAAAAGGCGGATGCCACTAATCTCATTCGGGAACCTCGTGGTGCCAGAATTTGCCCTGATTGTAAGTTTGTAATTTGTCGAATCGCACCCAAAAAAAGGGATTTCATGTGTTTTGAATCTTTGATTCTTTGATAGTTGTCCGGGTCTGTAACCCGCCTTGCGCTTTTGATGAAATTTGCATTAATTATGGTGGTCCATGCAAGAACGAGAAGGCGAAGTGTGTCAAAACCAAATCATATCCTTCATTGATACTTGATTTGATTTCAACAAGGACAATAAAGCATTTGAAAGCTTGAGCATTCCATCCAATTCAGTTATAAATGAAGCAAAAGTTGATGGTTTATTTTTTCACGGTATGCTAGTCGAGCTGAGGTACGTCAGAGTAATGCGTACTATTTTTTTTGACGATGGTCAACTTGCGAAATATTCCAAATTTTAATCCATCGTAGTTTGAATTTTATTCCACATTCCATAATTCTAATCCAGCTACTTGTCAAGTAAAATCCATATTCCTATTCCTAACCCTACGGGATTACATATCACTACCAACAATACAATTCCGACAAGAACTATCATACAACTCCGAAAACAACGAACAATATAACTCCGACAAAAACCGACTTTACAGCTGCGACAACAAATGACAATACAGCTCCGACAACACCTAACAATGCATCTCTGAACACAGCCAACAATACAACTCCGACAACAACTAACAATGCAACTCCGACGACACGTAACAAATGAGTTAGCCATTGGCTAGGGGCGTCTGTGGGGAGATTTTAAAATAAAGATAGGAGTTAACTTCAGGCACAAATGGACAAGCTACAAAATGCTAGAGACTCAATTGGTTAAAAACGACTTACGTAATATTGGCATTGGATTCCAATACAGTTGGCGTGGACTTTCCGAAGCCAAAGGAGCTTGGGTTGCAGCTAATGCTGCTTCTTGCGCTTTTTTCTCTAGAGCCTTCCGATCGTCTAGATTTTGCCGGCGGCTGGACTGAACCTCTTGAGATAAAAGGAAATGGAAGCTAGCAATTGTGCTGTTGATACTTAAAATTTGGATAGGAACTTTTCGAGTCACAGCACGGCATGTTGGGCAAGAATGTCCGCTTGTTGGTTGGTTCAACCAAGTTGATACACAATGGGAGCAAAAAATGTGGCCACATTCTAGTACCGCGGCCTGAAAAAAGATAAATATTTCAGTTGAATTAAAATGACCTAGACGGTCCCATTTAATGCAAGGAACTAGAAAGTCAAATTATTATAAGAAGATAATGAAAACAATTCACCTTGATAATGATGCCGCAGCAAACGGCACAAGACAGCTCGCTGTTTAACACATCCAAGACTTGATTCTTCTGCTCGTGTTGAGCTAGAAGGCTCCGTGATTTCTGTTGGGCCAATTCAAGCTTCAAGACTTCCAGTTCTTTGAGCAAGGACTCGTTTTCTCTATTCATTCTGGAATATAGGTCAAGGTCAAGTCAGCCCAATGATGTAGGAACAACGAAAGCGCGCAGCGCAACCAACTTACTTATCATTTCTGCTAGCTGTCGCATTAATCTCGTCCAAAACATCCATGATCATATGATCTACGTCAAAGCTTCCCTAATGTTGACTTGATAATTAATGCACATTATAATCCTGGGAGTGACTTCGACATTGTCAAAGGATTATGGTGAAATTTGTAGTGCACCTGTAGTTAGGAATTAACAAAAAAAAACTTATTTATTTCCATTTGCAGCACCACTCGTTGAAAAGGCGGATGTCACTACTCTCAATCGGGAACCTCGTGGTGTCAAATTTTGCCCTTTATGTAGGTTTAATTTTTCCAATCGCATTCAAGAAAGGAATTATCATGTGTTTTGAATATTTGATCCTTTAATAGTTATCCTGGTCTGTAACCCGCCTTGCACTACTGATGAAACTTGCAAAAATTTTGGTGGTCCATGCGACAACAAGCAGGCGAGGTGCGTCAAAAACAAATGACATCCCTCATTGATACTTGACTTGATTTCAACAAAGACAATGACAATAAAGCATTTGAAAACTTGAGCACCCCACTGCAGTTATAAATTAAGCAAAAGTTTTTCAGGACAGTGACATTCTGGCATTCAATATGACTTTTCAAAGTACAAAGTTCCTCTGACCTCCTCCAGCTATTCATCTTTGCTATTCTAGCCACAAAGCGCTATCTTTACGAGGACGGAAAAATCGGGAAAATAAATAAACTAGAGCTTTAAGAGGAAATATTTTGGAAACACAATATGTTAGTTTTCCCGTAAGTGTGATCATGCGACTGCATAGGGAAATGCTCGAGATGCTTTGTTAACCGGGTCCAGATGAAATTTGGGGCAAAATAACTGGCCCTGTCGTCAATTATTGAATCCTCGGATTTTACATCAGCATTGTCTCAAGTTGATAAGTTTTACAATTAATTAGCTTTAATATTACTGTAACTTATCAACGGTCTTGTACAAATCTACAATTCTGACATCAACATCTTAAATGCTAGAAGTAAGTTAGACGGGAATTGGGCTGGGGCATTGAGTACTTTCATAATCATAACGTAACGAACGGAATTAGACAACAACGTCTATAAGGCTAGAAATTAAAGATATTCAAGCCTCTAGTATTGACTTCAAGGTCAAGACAGACATGATTATTATTAAAAATCTTTAAGTATTCAGATCTTTCAGAACGGTCTTAGAAGAAGCACGTTGGATCAATAAAATGGAAAAAGAGTAGAATGAAAATATTGATCTTGTCACCATTGTCTCGCATTCCCCAGATGACTTTTGTAAAACCAGGGCAATACGCTGCTTGAGTCGACATACAGTTCAATATGGAATGGAGGAAATCTGGGAAATTATTAGCTCTGTCACTAAAGATTATTCAGCCGCACCACCTGTAAGTTTTCATGCAAGCGATGATGTCAGTAGTTATTGTAGGAAAATGCTTGAAAACAGTAAAAGTAATAAAGTTCCTCTTTCCTAAGCTACGGCCCTAAGAGGAAGATTTTAGGACCACAACATGTGGTGATCCTATACTTTATGCAAAATAAAATATAAATAAATGAGGAAACTACCTCATATGTTGCATGCTTTCAGCTTTGCCATGTCTAGATCAGAGATGAATAAAAGGGCTCATTTCTGTACCAGAACTCGAACTGAATCCGATTGACACGAAGCTTTGGAGTTATTTTTTAATCGCCCTCTTTTCTCAACTGGAACTTCCCTTGAGTTGGATGCTTTGTACTGCTCGACGAGATGAATTCTTGGGGAAAACTAACTGTTGCTGTTGCCATTTTAATATTGGCAATGGCATCTACACTGACACAGGATGGTAAGTTTGACAATTAGCTGTAATATTAATGAATTAGTTTCTGAAAAAAGGAACTCAAATTCTTTTGTGTTCATATATTGCAGCACCAAGCTGTGGAATGGGATGTTCTAAACATGAAATCTGTGTCGCTGAAGAAGGAAATCCTGCACAAGCTCATTGTCGCAGGTTCAGAGTGTGCCCTTTGAGTAAGTTAAAAACCAACTAACGTTATTTTAGTTAGAAAGAAAATAATCACATGTGTGTTTTGGTTTTACTATTTAAGATCCTGACATCTGTCCACTCTGTATTGTTAATGATACATGCATATCTGTTGGGGACAAGTGCCACCATACTCAGACATTTTGCATTCCAAATAAGGACCTTCATGTTTAATAGTTGGCTGTTGGCTTGATGTTTTCAATACACATTAAAGCAATTAAAAACTTGAGATGACTAATTCAAAGCAACTCCACATTACGATTTATTCATTGAAAATTCATTTCTGTGGTGGATTTCAATTTCATTCAACTCCCTGGAATCGTTTCCATATTGTCGGAAAGTCCAGGATAGATTTAACTGTGCTGCAGAAGGAATTGAAATTGTGGTAGAGGTAAGGAAAGCGCCGCTCAATGGGATTTTACATAAGGATTTTACATATGCAATTAACATTGTAAAATCCCATATGTAAAATCTATATGTAAAATCCGCCGAAAATCCCGCACTGTCAAAGCTTATATGTAAAATCCCGCACAGTAAAATCTCATGTGTAAAATCCTACGTATTAAATCCATATGTAAAATCTATATGTAAAATCTCATGTGTAAAATCCGACATACTAAACCCATATGTAACATCCATATGTAAAATCCCGATCCAAATCCACTAGTTAAATCCTTTGCCACTTGGAGTCCATGTGTAACTTCCCGATGAGAAAGTCATATGTAAAATCTCGTCGAAAATCCATATGTAAAATCTCCAACTATTCGGGATTTTACATATGGCCTCCCAGTGGGATGTTACCAGTGTTGCATGATTTCCGGGAATCTAAAATGGCTTGGAAATTTTCGCAAGGTTCCCGGAAATCTATGGAAATCATGGGAATTTATTGGAAATCAATGGGAATTTATGATCCAGACCAGACCACTTACTAAATTTTATTAACCCCATCTCATGCCATACATACGTTGTAGAAAGATTCTTTAATCAGTGTCTTCTTTTATCAAAACTGGCTCAGAAGCTGAAGAGATAATTCAAAGAGGTAGCTTGCTCCTCTTTCGGCTGAGGTGTTTCTTCTTGTTTATCTTCGTATTTTAATACTGTGTCAAAATGGCATTCCTTCAACTCTTGTCAATTTTTTGGAAGGATGGCCTCAAATCTCTTTCCTTCCAGTGATGTATTTCATCTTGATTTTTCAAACTCAGATTTAAACATAGAGGTGCTGTGAAATTTTCCAGTAACGTGGCTCACCAATTTTCATATTTGCAAGATTTTCTAGAATTCCAGAACAGCTTGGAAGTTTAAAAGGTAGCTAAAAAACGAAAATTTGGGAAGTTTAACTGTGTCAGTTTAGATTGCCATAGATTTCCGTAGGTGCCCATTAAGATTTCCGGCAATCTACACAGGCAAGGTTTCCGCATGCGAGGAAAATTCCTGGGAATTCCCGGAAATTTTCGAAAATTTCCATATGGCAATGTTCCCGAATGCAACACTGGATGTTACACATGGATTCCAAGTGGGAAAGGATTTAACTAGTGGATTTGGATCGGGATTTTACATATGGATTTTACATATGGGTTTAGTATGTCGGATTTTACACATGAGATTTTACATACAGATTTTACATATGGATTTAATACGTAGGATTTTACACATGAGATTTTACTGTGCGGGATTTTACATATAAGCTTTGACAGTGCGGGATTTTCGGCGGATTTTACATATAGATTTTACATATGGGATTTTACAATGTTAATTGCATATGTAAAATCCTTATGTAAAATCCCATTGAGCGGCGTCTGCCTTGTTTTATCACTACGTGTTTTGATTTCACAAATTAATTTCTTGCTCGGATGACGTATGAGATCACCAAACTGTAAACACAGGTGTAGGAAACTTGCTTCCATTAGGGCAGTGACACTCTGACCTTTATATGACTTTTCTAATGCCCCCATGACCCCTTTCAGCTAAAGCGCTATCCTGACAAGGACAGTAAAATCGGGAAAATAATTTCCTAAACGAGAGCTTGAAGAGGAAGATTTTGCAACCGCAGCATGTGTTAGCTTTCCCCCAAGTGTGATCACCAGATCACGGCTGTATGAGGAAATGCTTCTTAACCTGGTCCAGGTGAATAAAAAGGCTGATTTCTATGTAGGATTTCATCACATTCTAACTCACTCAACCTCTGGAATTGCTTGCAATCGTCTACAGATCCCAAACATTTTTGCTTCAGCTGACAGTGTACTGATTTTCGTACGAAGATGCATTTTCGGGGCAGAGTAACTGCGACTGTCATTATTATTATAATCCTGGAAGTGACTTCTACATTGTCAAAGGATTATGGTGAGTTTTGTAATGAACCCATAGTCAGGAATTTCTTAACAAAAAAATCTTATTTATTTCTCTATGCAGGACCAATCGTTGAAAAGGCGGATACCACTACTCTCAATCGGGAACCTCGTGGTGTGAAAATCTGCCCTTTATGTAGGTTTAATTTCTCGAATCGCATTCAAGAAAGGAATTATCATAAGTTTTGAATCTTTGATTCTTTAATAGTTTTACTGGCCTGTAATCCGCCTTGCGCTTCTGATGAATTTTGCAAACATTTTGGTGGTCCATGCAACAACAAGGAGGCGAGGTGCGTCAAAAACAACCCCATCCCTCATTGATACTTGATTTGATTTCAACACAGACAATAAATCATTTGAAAACTTGAGCATTCCAATTCAGTTTTTATAAATGAAGCAAAAGTTTATAGTTTTTTTTATCACATTATAATTAATAAGTTTCGTGAGTTGCTTGACGAATCTTGTACGGGTATTGACTTTCCTAAGGTCGAGCTCAAATACAGCACAGGTTAAATGTGCTATTTTTTTGACGATTCAATTTATGACAAGCTTTGGCCAACATGTTTTTAGTCAAAATTCATTGATGGTTTACTTTACATTATAAATTTAATAGGCAGTATAGACGCCATAAAAACTTGCGGATTCTTTAGTTGAGTATGACACAAAGTTTGAATAACTGTGGCAATAGCTGCTGACAATGAACAACTATATTATAGGACAGCAACAGTCTGACATTCAATTATGACTTTTCCAAGTGCAATGCTCCCATGACCTCTTCCAGCTATTCACCTTTGCTATTCTAGCCGCAAAGAGCTATCCTGACAAGGACGGTTTCGGGAAAATAAATTCCTTAACTACAGCTTTTAGAGGAAACATTTTGGAACCACAACATGTTAGATTTACGGTAATAAGTGTGATCATGCGGCTACATGAGTAAATGCTCGAGATGCTTTGTCACCCGGGTCCAGGTGCAATTTGGAGCATAATAACTGGCCCTGCCGTCAATTGAATCCTCGCATTGGCATCAGCATTGTCTTAAGATGATTTTCACAATTAATTGGTTTTAATATTACGGTTACTCATCAAAGGTCTTGTACAAATCTACAATTCTGACATCAACGTCTTAAGAGCTAGAAGTAAGTTGGACGAGATTTTGGCCGGACCATTGACTATACTCCCATAATCATAATGTGACTAACGGGAACGGCACAACAAAGTCTATATGAGACTAAAATTAAAGATATTCAAGCCTCTAGTATTGACTTCAAAGTCAAGACAGACATGATTATTAAAAAAATCTTTAAGTATTCAGATAATTCAGAACAGTCTACTAGTTAAAGCACGTTGGACCAATTAAATGCGAAAAGAGTAGAACGAAAATATTTTAGCTTGTTTACAATTGTCACGCATTCCCCAAACATCTTTTGTAAAACAAGGACAATATAAGCTGCTGGAGTTGACATGTAGTTTTCATGGACAAAATCTGGGACATTATTAGCTCTGTCAGTAAAGATTGTTCAGCCACACCACCTGTAAGTTTTCATGCAAGCAATGATGTCAGTAGTTATTGTAGGAAAAAAACTGTAAAAGAAATAAATTTCCTCTTTCCTAAGCTGCAGTAACAATTCAGAGGAAGATTTTAGAGCCGCAACATGTGGTAACTATTCTTTATGCAAAATAAAATATGGATTAATGAGGAAATTCCCTCATTTTGTATGCTTTCAGCTTTGCCATGTCCAGATCAGAGATGAATAAAAGGGCTCATTTCTGTACCAGAATTCAAACTGAATCTGATTGACACGAAGCTCTGGAGTTATTTTTTAATCGTCCTCTTTTCTCAACTGGAACTTCCCTTGAGTTGGCTGCTTTCTACGGCTCATCGTCGAGATGAATTTTTTGGGAAAACTTACTGTTGCAGTTGCCGTTTTAATCTTGGCAATGGCATCCACACTGACACAGGATGGTACGTTTGACAATGAGCTGCAATATTAACGAATTCATTTCTGAAGAAAGGAACTCGAATTCTTTTACATTCATGTATTGTAGCACCAAGCTGCGGGATTGGATGTCCTAAAAATCATGTCTGTGTCCCTGAAGAAGCAAATCCTGCACAAGCTCATTGTCTCAAAGTGTGCCCTTTGGGTAAGTTGTCAATCAACGAATTTTATTTTAGAGAGGAAAAAAATAAGGTGCTTTACATTTTTGTTTTTACTTTTTAAGGTCCTATCCGCTGTCCGTTCTGTCCTTTTAATTATATATGCAAAGCTGTTGCGGGGAAAGGGCAATCGTGCCACAACTCTCGGGCAATTTGTATTCCAAATAAGGACCTTCATTTAATTATTGCTTGATATTATCAATAGACATTACAGCAATTAAAAACTTGAGATGTCTAATTCAAAGCAAAAACACATTACGATTTATTCATTAAAAATTCATTTCTGTGGTGGATTGAAATCACTCATTCACCAACCTGGAATTATTTCCATATTGTCTGAGTCTGAAGGTTCAGGCTATAGATACAACTGTGCAGAAGATTCTATTAGTAAGTGCTTCCTTTCACCAATTGATTTCTTGCTCGGATCACGTGTATGAGATCACCAAGCTGTAAACACAGGTGGAGGAAACTTGCTGCCATTAGAACAGTGACACTCTGACATTTATATGACTTTTCTAATGCCCCCATGACCCCTTTCAGCTTTAGCGCTATCCTGACAAGGACAGTAAAATCGGGAAAATAATTTCCTAAACGAGAGCTTAAAGAGGAAGATTTTGCAACCGCAACATGTGTTAGCTTTCCCCCAAGTGTGATCACGGCTGTATGAGGATGATATGCCCAAGATCCTTTCTTATCCTGCTGCAGATGAATAAAAAGGCTCATTTCTATGCTTGATTTCATCACACTCTGATTCACTCAACCTCTGGAATTGCTTGCAATCGTCTACAGATCCCAAATCATTTGCTTCACGGCGTATTGATTTTCGTACGAAGATGAATTTTCGGGGCACAGTAACGACTGTCATTATTATAATCCTGGGAGTGACTTCGACATTGTCAAAAGATTATGGTGAGATTTGTAATGTACTCATAGTACTCAGAAATTTCTAAACAAAAAAACTGATTTATTTCCCTTTGCAGGACCAATCGTTGAAGAGGCGGATGCCACTAATCTCAATCGGGAACCTCGTGGTGCCAAAATTTGTCCTGATTGTAAGTTTGTAATTTGTCGAATCGTATTCAAGAAAGGGATTTCATGTGTTTTGATTCTTTGATAGTTTTCCGGGTCTGTAACCCGCCTTGCGCTTCTGATGAAGTTTGCATTAATTATGGTGGTCCATGCAAGAACGAGAACGCGAAGTGCGTCAAAACCAAATCCATCGCTCAATGATATTTGATTTCAACAATGACAATAAAGCATTTGAAAGCTTGAGCATTCCAATTGAGTTATAAATGAATCAAAAGTTTATGGTTTATTTTGTCAAGTTATGCTAGTCGAGCTGAGGTGTCAGAGTGATGCATGCTATTTTTTTTTATGATTCAACTTGCGACAAATCTTGGTCAACTTGCGAAGTATTCAATATTCCAAATTTTAATACATCGTAGTTTGAATTTTATTCCACATTCCATAATTCTAATCCAATCCAGCTACTTGTCAAGTAAAATCCATATTCCTATTCCTAACCCTATTGGATTACACATCACTAACAACAATACAACTACGACAAGAACTATCAATACAAATCCGAAAACAACTAACAATATAACTCCTACACCAACCAACACTACAGCTGCGACAACAACTGACAATACAGCTCCGACAACACCTAACAACGCATCTCTGAACACAGCCAACAATACAGCTCCGACAACAATTAACAATGCAACTCCGACAACAAATAACAGATGAGTTAGCCTTCGGCTAGGGGCGTCTGTGGGGAGATTTTAAAATAAAGATAGAAGTTAACTTCAGGTACAAACGGACAAGCTACAAAATGCTGGAGACTAAATTGATTAAAAACGACTTACATAATTCTGGCATTAAACTCCAAACCCGTTCGCGTGGGCTGACCTGAGCCAATGGAGCTTGGGTTGCAGCTATTGCTGCTTCTTGCGCTTTTTTCTCTAAAGCCTTCCGATCGTCCAGATTTTGCCGACGGCTGGACTGAACATCTTGAGATAACAGGGAATGGAAGCTAGCAATAGTGCTGTTGATACTTAGAATTTGGATAGGAACTTTGCGGGTCACAGCACGGCATGTTGGGCAAGAATGTCCAGTTGTCGGTTGGTTCAACCAAGTTGATACACAGTGGGAGCAAAAAATGTGGCCACATTCTAGTACCGCGGCCTGAAAACAGATAAATAATTCAGTTGAATTAAAATGAGCTAGACAGTTGCATTGAGTACAAGGAGCTAAAAAGTCAAATTATTATAAGAAGATAATGAAAAAAATTCACCTCGATAATGATGCCACAGCAAACGGCACAAGACAGCTCGCTGTTTAACACATCCAAGACTTGATTCTTCTGCTCGTGTTGAGCTAGAAGGCTCCGTGATTTCTGTTGGGCCAACTCAAGCTTCAAGACTTCCAGTTCTTTGAGCTTCATTCTGGAATATAGGTCAAGGTCAAGTCAGCCCAATGAGGTAGGGACAACGAAAGCACGCAGCGCAACCAACTTACTCATCATTTCTGCTAGCATTCGCATTAATCTCGTCCAAAACATCCATGATCATATGATCCACGTCAAAGCTTCCACAATGCTCGGCATTTCCTCGCCATACAACTGGCAAGCGTGATGGTGAACGTGTGAAGGTCGGAGACGCTGATCTTGTAGCAGCAATAAATTCACGTAAGACAGGAATCATTTGATTGGCCATTTCAAGGTTGACAGCTCCGGGTGGTTTCAAGCAGATCTGCAATAATTAAAGTAAATGCTGACTTGATAATTAATGCACGGTGTTTAAAATAAACAGATAAATTGACTTACTCAGGTGAGTGAAACTTGTAGGAATAGTTGAAATTGCTATAAAATCTAGACTTT
>JAQIWI010002675.1:0-11771 GCA_034698825.1 Deuterosminthurus bicinctus | reverse complement strand
CGTCACTTACTGACGGTAATGGACGGACGACACTTGAATGTAAATCAAAAGGCGTTTCCGCCAGTAAAGGGCCATAAAGCGAGGGAATTTGGTGAATATAATGCTAACATTAAGTTACATTCAATTTTCTCTGTCATATAGAAATGATAAAAAATGTGTCCAGGGTGTAGCCTCCTGACACCTTGTCTGTGTGTGTTAATTGTAGACGCGTTTTAGTTTAGATAGCGAGGTGCTATTTAAATGTTGCTATCTTTTGTTTGTGGTGTCGCTGTATCTTTTGTTGTTGGTGTTGCTAAAATATCTTTATGAGTCTCATGTAATCTTGAGGTTGAAATCCTCATTGGATTCTATCTGTCATGTGTTCTGTGGAGTCTCTCGAGTGCATTAAAATGTAAAAAAAAAGTTATGAGGTAATGCTGCTGGTGGGATTAGGCAATGGGATTTTTATTACTAGGGTGTCCAATTTTCTCTCCTATCTTGTCACTTATGGGCATTTGATTCCAACTCCTACTCAACTCCTGGAGTTGCAATTATAATTCCCGCAACTCCTACTCCTTCACAACTCACGGGAGTTGGCGGTGGCCAACTCAAACTCATGAGTAGGAGGGGAGTTACTAAAAGCGCTAACTCCTACTCAACTCCAACTCAACTCACGAGCAACTCCGCAAATTTTGAATTTCAAGGATTTTCCCGCGCTTTTTCCATTGTATTTTGGTACAAATTTTCAAAAATTCCGCGATCGATGAGTTATCAAATCCCAACTCCTACTCCAACTCATGAGCTAGTGGCCAGACTCTCCCAACTCCAACTCCATTCCATGAGTTGTGAGTTGCGGCAGTACAACTCCTACTCATAACTCCATAACTCCGGCAATGAGTTGATCAGGAGGGGAGTTATTCAACTCACAACTCCGGAGTTGGCCCATAAGTGTTATAGTGGCAGTGGCGTGGCAATCAGCTACAAGCAGTTTCAAATAATAATAGTAATTTTTCCCAACGCAATTCATTTCTCAAAATAGTTTGGCTCTCAGGTTTAGTTTGTCCAAAAGCTTTAGCTCAAGTTTTGACTCATTGTGAAGCCGTCCACGGTAGAAATTTCAGTAAGGCCTTGGACTTTTACTTGAATCCACTTTTATCTTTAATTTAAGTTCATTGCGCTAATGTCATTTTCTAACCAGTGAACATTTGATTGTTTTTAGCTCACAACATCTATCAAATGAAATTTAAATCTTGTGCATTCCAACCAAATGGGTCATCCTCTGACATGTGAATGCTTGCAGTGCGAGAGACCTCAATGTGACGTAATTAACATTCGTGCTTGACGTCTTGAGATTAAGGTATTGAGATTAGCCCATTTTTGTAAGTCGACTTCTTCAAGTAATTCTATTCAAGTAACACTTACGACGCTCTGGAAATGGACCTTTTCAGCTTTTGCCCTGGATTGAAGTCTATCTATTTGATGGCCGAAACTGACGACGTGCATTCCAAGCAAAGCATTTCATAAGTTGAAGCTAAATAGATAGCAAGAATTGAGTATTGTGGTCTTCGCTGTAGCAAAATGTTCAATTGTCCTTTGTGCCAAAAAACTTTCGGCTGTGCATCGAGATTTGACCGTCACATGCTCACCCACACGAAGGAAAAGCCTCACAAATGTCCGATTTGCCCTGAAGCTTTCGGACGGGAAGACAATTTGAAGCAACACACTAAAACTGTTCATGATGGCATTAAACAAACCAGAAACAAAAATCATCATTGTACAATGTGCAGTTACAAGTGCTGTAGCAAAGGCCAGTTGGAAATTCACGTACGAAAACATTCTGCTGAGCTTCCATTTTCTTGCCAAATAACCGGCTGTGGATTCAAGACAAAATACAAATGTGCTTTGACCGAGCATAGCCGCCAAACTCACAGTGACAAACGGCCCTTTAAGTGTTCATCAGACGGATGCAGCTTCAAGGCCAAAACAAGGAAAAGCATTAGAGTACACCTCAAAGTCCATAGCAATGACAGGCCATGTGCGTGTACAGTTGCTGGATGCAGTTACACCTCCAAGTACAAGGGAACTTTACAAAACCACACCTTGAGAGTTCATAGCAACGAAAAACCATTTAAGTGCTCAGTTTGTGATTTCCGATTAAAATGCAGGAGTGATTTAAAGCTACATGAACTGACGCACACAAAACTCAAACGCTTTCAATGTCAAGCTCCAAACTGTGGCTATGCCAGCCATCATAGAAATAACCTCAAATTGCACTTTGACCGCAAGCACACAACGCAAGAAGTACTCTGCACTCAGCCGAGATGCACTTTCAGATGTGGCAGCGTCGCTCTTCTCAAAGCACATGTCAAGAAACACAAGCTGCCAATCTTGAAGTGCCCTGGTGATTTATGTGGCTTTAGTACAAGATACAATCGTTGTTTGCGCGAGCACATCTCCCGTCGTCATAAGGGCTCTCAGTCATCTATCACGGTGCTGGTGGAGTCAAGAATATCTCACGTCAACAAAGCTGGTACGATGAGTTCATTACATTGCAGCTTCACCGACTGTAGTTTTCAGACGAATTGCCGACAACACTATGACCGTCACGTCATTACCCACAAGAAAGAAGAAAAAGGACAACATGTGTGCTCATTTTGTTTTTCCAGATTCCTTCAATCGAGCAAGCTCAAAGCTCACGTACAGAGACACATCCGGGAGAGGCCTTACAGTTGTTCTCATTGTAATTACACAGCCATGGATAGCTTCGAGCTGAAAAGGCATGCCAGGAAAACTCACCAAATTCGAGTAATTCCTACCGGGAAAGATGATCAAGAGAAAAAGTGTCGTACTTGCGGTAGGAACTGTTTCAGTTACGGCGAGTCTGTGCTCCATTCAATGAGCCATTTGCAGCCTGTTGTAGTTTTAGAGCAACTCAAGTTACACGTTCTATAAATTGATTCATAAATAGCTTCTCATAAAATGTCTGTACTAGTTGCACATTCCTGTGTAAAAGTTCTTTAATAAATCATTCTTGAATTCAGATGTATGCCGCATTTTTTCTAACAAAGATTCTCCCGTGACAAACTTACCTATTACCTGGGTCATTATTGGGAATGCACAATGCATTGGAAGATGTTAACTTGTCGGCAATGGTTATGGGAACTCCATGAGAGTGCATGTTTATCTTATGTTCTAACTTACATTGACATGATGGCTTTAATCCTTGCTTCGCGACAACTCTTACTCCCTCTCTCTTTGACAGCATTTCTTGGCATTGAGTTTCAATTTACACATTTCCTCCTTCGGTATGCAATCATCTGGAGAAGTCGAAAAGGCCTAAATGTGAGACTTAACCATCCAGTTCTCATACTGCTGCCACCCCACAAAATTCTTCGTCTCATTTAACTTTCATTCAGATGTCAGCGTACTTAAGTCAACGTTTTCAATAGACTCCTCCACATAAGCTCTGTCATCTTGTGCCTCCGAATAGTCATCATGTGGGTCATCCTGAACCGACTTTTCTGGGTCTTCGTCACTGTCCATTTTATTCATGTCTACTAATTAGTCGCCTTGTTTAGCTGGTGGGTAGCACGAATGTGAATAAATTAAAAGGCACAGCAGTACAGTAGAGCCATCGCCACCCAAAACAATTGGCGGTGGCAAAAGAAACCGCATGACAATGTATACTTTGTTTTAGCCACTGGCTACTTTGAGGTATGGCTTCCTTCTTATTTTGTTCGTCAAACGGTGAGTTCTAGTGAAGCCCTACAGCTCTACATTAAGAATTGCTCACAAATAGTATGGCATTGTAACTCCTCTCTGTGAGTCAGCCATATATCGAAAGTGACTCACACCCCTAAGAACTTTTTCCTGGGTCAGTTCTTTTGGGTTATTTATGAAATGCGATGGAGGACACTACCCTGATAATATACATATATATATGTGGTTGTACAGTTCATAGTGTTGAAATACCTTACGAATGCCACAGAAATGAAAAGTCCTTTGCATGCAGAGTCTCCGGATCGGATGGGATGCACCTACACTTGCAAGAGAAAGGTACACTTAAAAGCTCACAATTCCCATGTACATAGTGTCGAAAAGCCATTCAAGTGCTCAACTTGTGACTTCCGAGCAAACAAAACATCAAATTAAACGCGGCATTAATGTACTCACACGAAGATTACACGCACCAAATGTCAAGCCCTCAACTGTGGCTATGCTAGCCACCAAAAACACGCAGTCGAAAGGCTCTTTGATGCCAAACAAAGATAGAAGGTTTTAAGATGTAATGAACCAAGAATTGGTATGTATGTTATATGATCATCCTTTAGCATTTTTAGAGCGCGGACAAGTCGGCAAGATGTTAGCCCAAGAAACTGCATGAGCACGCTTTACTCTAAACTTGCTCTCTTTCATTCAGATTTCACCCTCTTCAGTTACACGAGCAGGGGACTTCATCCTTCACTTCATGTTTATTTGAATGTACGCACCGGTAAATACCGGAACTCTTCATAGTTGCTTTAGTGGCATGTGGCATGACGATTTGGCGATCAGCTACAAGAAGTTTCAAATAATTATTTTTTACAACGAAATTAAATTTTAAAAACAATTTGGCCCTCAGGTCTAGCTTTTCTAAGCTGTAGCTCAAGTTTAGACTAATTTTGAGGCTCTCCACGGTATAAATATCGACCAGGTCAGTATCGGACTATTAATTCAATCCATCAACTTTCTATAATTTGTTTGTAATTAAAATTCATTGCGTCATCTCGTTGTCATCTTCTCATTAGTGAACATTTATTTGTTTGTTTTCAGCTCACAGCAACTTTCCTATCAAGTGAAATTTAAATCTTGTGCGTCTAGGGACAAGTCTAGGTAATCCACATGTTCTCGGACTGCTTGATCTCATGAGTATTTCGGGGACTTTGGAATCTTTAACATTGCAAGTCAAGACTATTTTAAGTGTTAGTGTTGGACTAAAAAAGTAAACTATTTGCAGCTGTCCCGTGCTACTTTGACAGGGGTTGCCTTGCATTGGGAAAAGTCAAAGTCATCCGCATATTAACGTGGACTGATTGACCTTCATGATTCTTTGGTGGCCTTTGGGATCCTTAATACTGCAAGTCAAGACTATTTGATAAATTTGGGACGTTGTTGTGGTCGGATATCGTTCGAGTCCATGGGCTCTTGGGGCTGCTGGTTTTTCAAAGTCAGGCTGTGGCCCTTGTTCCTTCCACAGCTCTCACTGACGTGTTCTTGAACACGACTGCTAAGTGGCTTGACAAAGCCTTTCAACTGGACCACAAACTAAATGTGAGTTTCATTTAAAAAAAAGTTTTAGGGTTGGACTTGAAAATAAATTATTTGCAGCTATCCCGCTCTACTTTGAGAGTTCGTGAATGCGGACACGTCAAGGTCATCCACATATTAACGGAAGGCTTGACCCACATGAGCATTTGAGGGCATCCCCGGTTTTCAAGACAATTTCTTCAAGTGATTCTCGACCTCTTAGTTAAAATTAGAAAGACTAGTTGTGACCCTCTGGATCTGGACCTTTTCAGCTGTTGCCCTGGATTAAAGTCTATTTGTAGACCGAAAATGAGGACGCGCATTCCAAGCAAAGGAGTCTACATCTTGTAGTTTTTGTGAGTGGATGGTGAAAATTGAGGATTGTAGTAATCTGGAGCTTGCACCAACAATCTTATATGACTTATTGCTTGCGAAAGTCCGCATTTATTCCAGCAAAATGTTCAGTTGTCCTTTGTGCACTAAAACATTCCGTTATCCATCCAGCCTAGACTATCATATAGTTACCCACACAAAGGAAAAGCCTCATAAGTGTCCAATGTGCCAAGAAGCTTTCGGAAAAAAAAGCCGTGTGACAACACATCTAAACACTGTTCATCATGGCGTTAAACAAACCAGAAATAAGAACTGTACCATCGAATGCGATAGCACAACCAACTCCCAAGTGCACTTGCGAATGCAATCTGCAGAGCTCCCGTTCTCTTGTGACCAACCCGGCTGTGGCTACAGGACAATATACAAAGGTAATTTACCACAGCATGCCCTTCATGCTCACAGTGATGAACGGCCCCATAAATGCCCGTCTCATGGATGCAGCTACAAGTCCAAAACAAAGGCAGACATTAAACGGCATCTCAGAGTCCACAGCAATGACAAGCCCTTCGCATGCACAGTTCGTGGATGCAATCGCACCTTCAAGTCCAAAAGGGAATTGAAAATGCACACCTCCAGAGTTCATAGCGACGCAGAACCATTTAAGTGCTCAGTTTGCGATTTCCGAACAAAATGCGGAACAGATTTGAGATCCCATGAACTTACGCACACAAAGACTAAACGCTTTCAATGTCAAGCTCTCAACTGTGGCTATGCTAGCCACCATAGAGATAACCTAAAATTGCACTTTGACCGCAAGCACAAGACGCATGAAGTATTATGCTCTGAGCCCAGATGCAATTTCAGATGTGGCAGCGTCGCCCTACTCAAACGACACCTCAAGAAACATCAGCTTCCAATATTGAAGTGCCCTGGTGATTCCTGTGGCTTTCGTACAAAATACAAAAGCTGTTTGCTCAGCCACATTTCCTCGCGTCATAGTGACTTTCAGTCATCTTCCACGATGGCGGAAACAAGTGTATCTGACCCAATAACAACTAGTACGATGAATATATTACAATGCAGTTTCACTGACTGTAGTTTTCAGACAAAGTTCCAACACCACTACGACCGTCACGTAGTTACTCACAAGAATGAAGTCAAAGGACAACATGAGTGCTCATTTTGCTTTTCCAGTTTTAGGAAATCGTACCTGCTCAAAGTTCACTTGAAGCTACACATTCGGGAAAAACCTTACAGCTGTTCGCGTTGTTCCTACACAACCATGCGTAGCTCCCATCTAAAAGCACATGCTAGGAAAATTCATCGAATTTTTGTTATTCCTTGCGGTAAAGATGATCAAGTGAGAAAGTGTCGTACTTGCAGTAGGAATTGTTTTTGTTACAGTGAGACTGTGCTTCATTCAATGAGCCATTTGCAGCCTGTCGTAGTTTTAGAGCAACTCAAGTTGCTCGTCTTGTAATATGAAGACTACTTAACGTTTCTAAAATGTAAAAAGCAATTTTGTTGACTTCAGAATATTAACCAATGGTAACCGCGGGAAATCAAATGTTTTGTTGCTACATGTATACATGATGAATATTGGATGGAAATTTAAACAATTTTCTTTGCCTGTACTTGCTACTACACATTGCAGCATACAAGAACTTTAATAAATCATATTTGAATCCATTTTTACGCCACATGTTTTATTACAGATAGGCACCTTCCTCAAGCTAACTCTCACCTTTTTGAAGGTTAAGGGGTCAATACTGTTGTTATCGAATGGATTCATAAGATGCACACATCGGCAATTGTAGAAGGAAACCGTATGAGAGTGAATGTTCTATTGTTGGCCAAACTTTATTGTCATGAGGGTTTCAACCATTCGCATTGTTACATTTAAAACGGTAAGCTCTAGTCAAAGACATACCCTTCGCTTAGAATTTACTCCGAGGAACTGGCTCAACTCGTTCAGTCAGCTGCAAGAACAACAGATTGACCTTCCCCTTAACAGCTCAATGCTGTCGAACTTTATAACTCATAACTGACTTATGACTTTGATGCTTCACTCAAGACTCCTGGAAGCTGAGTGAACTTGCAGTGGTTTCTAACGCTATTTATATACTTTGCTGCTGAAAACATCAACCAGTTCAGAAGAAACATTAGTGGACTAATCTGTCTTGTTATACAGTAGCAACTGTACTGATTTTTTGTTGTCAAAAATGTACGCCTCTCAGTAAAAGGCGCTTTAAAGGACAGCAATTTCTAGCTGAAAATAAAGCTTGTCATGATGAAATCCTTTAATCCGTAATGTTCTCACAACTAAATCCATGCCGCACTATTACATGTCGTCATGTTTACTGTGGTCAACGGAATTTTCCGAAGGTGCCCTCAGAACGTCCTTGACCGACAGACCAGTACATTTTGAACAAATAAAGTTTTCCAGCTCACCCCAATAATCCTTCGTGTGTACCTTTCAGAAAAAATGTCCAAACTGGATTTCTAGAAACTACTTGGGAAAACCCCTTTGGTGTTGGAGATGGTAAGTCATAAAAAAGATCGACTCCAAAATAGAAATCTGAATACCAGCGGCTTTATACTTCACATCAACATGAAATTTCTTAATATTTATTTTATTTTTAGAAATAAATCAAGTCAATATTTGCATACAATCAAATTCGAATCGATTCTACACAATTAACAAATTCCTTTCGGTTAGGAAAATAAGTATAAAATGGTGTTGTAAATGTATCCATCTTGATCAATTACAAATCAGATAAATCAATCATAAAAGGTGACAAGTGACAACTTATCACTTGGGCTGCTAGTCCTTATAATTGCATGTCCTTCCCGTATTATCAAAGTTTCCGCATGTCAGTTTAGGGACTACATCACAGCAGGTAATCCCAATGGCAAAGGCGCAACTTCCAAATCTACCGGCACAGACTATTGGAAAATTAAATAAAAATAAGAATAACTCCCTATTCACCATTACTTTACAGCCGAGTCCATCAATCCGGAAAGCTCAGCATCCTTGAATTGATCAAGATGGATCCAAAAGTATTGGCTTACCTCTCGGTGGCATGGTCAGATCGTCTTCTACATCAGCAGCCTCCTCCAGGGCAGTCTGTTCTTCCTCCAAAGCTTCATCTTCATCGAGAAACAGCTCCTGGTCCTCTTCATTGTCCACGTTGTCCTTTGCTGCCGTTGGATTCTCGTTCTCTGCAACATGCGGGTAGCCAGAATGTGGGCAGATTGAACCATAGAGCACTATTAGTGCCATCGTGACCCCAACTTGAGTCTTTTTCAAGCCAAAAACAAACATTTTGAACAACTAACAAAGGGCTTTAATGCTGCACATAAGACTCCTAGAAGCTGAATGAGCTTTTTAATCAAATTGCAGCGGTTTTAAGCTATTTATACCGAACTTTTTCTGGTTAAAAATATCAACCCTGTGCACACAAAGGATTAGTAGAGTGAGCTGTGTGACTTGCTTTGTGACAATGTTCCTGGCTTGTCAGTCAAGAGCGTTGAGAGGGCACGTTTGGGGAATACCCTTCACGACGATAACTCGAACTGTGTGTAGAATTAAGGTGATTTAACATGCTGCGCGTGGGTAGCTTTTAATAAAGGAATGAGTCAAGTCAGTAGGACTTAATTTTTCCAGCTAAAAATGAATAAGTCTGAGCGTTGGAATGATATGTACCGCCGGCCACGAAATGATTAACTTGACAACAACATCACATATCTGAATATTTAATTTATTTTCAAAGGTCAATTAAGTCAATATTGCCATACAATCCAATTCAAATCGTTTCTACACAATTCAAAAATTATTCCTACAGTCGAAAAAAAAGTATGAAATGGTGTAGAAATGCATTCAAAACCGTGGGTCATGCAACAAAATTAAATTACATGGGTTCCTAACCCAAGTAACCATGATGAGTGCGAGGACGTCCTCATCCAGTACCAACAGGTCAAATGTGGTCTTGGTTACTTGGGAGCCCTTGATAGACATGACTTTTTTTTTATATCACCCCCTACAAATTTACATTCAAGTCCTTGTCCGTCACAGCATTCTATCTCGTTGCAAAAGTCCAACACACTGCCACAACCTAATGGATAAATGATACAAAAACGTAAGAAGGACTCCCAATTGATCGTTTATTTATATCCTATATTTGAGCAATGTGTACTGTAGTATAACCAAAAGTACTAGCTTACTTTTTGTCGGGTCGTCTTCTACATCTGTAGCCTCATCCAGGACATCTTGTTCACCCTCTAAAGCTTCGTCTTCATCGAGAGATAGCTCCTGGTCCTCTTCACTATCCAGGAGCTCCTTTGCTGCCGTCGGATCATCGTCCTCTTCAGCATGCGGGTAGCCAGAATGTGGACAGATTGAAACGCACAGCACTAGTAGGGCCATCGTAACCCAAACTTGAACTTTATTCAAGGAAAAACCAAACATTATGATAGCAACTTAAGGTTCTGATGTTGCTCTCAAGGCTACTGGAAGCTAAATGCACTGGTGAATGTATTTGGAATGGTTATAACTATTTTGAGTAGGCTGCAGCTTATTAGCCTTTCACTCGATCTAGAGCGGCTAAAGGCCTTACAAATCCAACACTATAAATAACTTTAAATTTTCAAGCTAAAAAGTATATAAATCTGGAAATCACTCAGCGTGTAGCACAGTGTTGTTTAATCCATACCCACATGAATATTATGACTCTTTGGGTTTTTCAGTCTGCTTCAAAAGTCAGGCTTATGTTGAAAATGCAATAATGCACCTCCGGCAAAACTTTTAAGCCCTTGCCGTGGATTAAGTTTTTTATTTTTAGTCTATTTCCTGACAACTATTTAGATGCAATGATTCAGCATTTTTGAAACACTTGATTAATTGCTTACGTTAATGGCATTGGGACTGCTCTGTGCGAGTCAGTCAGAAACTTAAAGCGACTCATACAAGGCTTTCAGTTACACAAACAGAAGAGCTCTTATAAAATAGTACATTTATCCTTGATTTAATGTTCATTTGTATGGTCAGACCGGTAAATACTGGAATTCTTCACAGTGCCATTTGGCAATGGCAATCAAATCAGCCAGAAGCAAGTTTCAAAGAAAATTTTTCATAGTGACATTCATTTTTGAAAATACTTTGACTCTAAGCATATAGGTTTGTCTCAGCCATTACAGCACAAGTTTTTACGAATTTTGACGCCGTCCACGGTACAAATCAGGTCAGTTTTGGGCTATTAATTAAACCCATAGACTTTTTATAATATATTTTTAATTAGTATTAATGGCAAGTTTGTTATCCTCATTTCTTCAACCTTGACCATTTGTTTATTTCCAGCTCGCCACAGCTTTGCTGCTAGCTGTGACGTGTGACGTGCTTTCCGACCAAATCAGGTCATCCTGTGACATGTTAATGCCAATCGCAATGATGTGCGCGAGATGTCTATTTAAAGTCATGAACATTCCTTCCTGAGTTCTGGTTATTGAAGGGACATTTAAGACGTTTTGTTCAAGTGATTATCGACCTCTTATAGTTACAATAAGAACGGCTCTGGATCTGGACGTTTTCAGTTGCCCTGGTTTAAAGTCTATTCATAGACCGAATCAGAGTATATGGATTCCAAGAAAGCAGCTTGTAACTTAAAGCCCCTGCCTGTGAGTGGACGGTGAAAATTCAGGACTGTGGTCATCTACAACTTGCTATACATTCAACTTGTACATTAAAACAGTTAATGCCCTCGATTGCTTGCAACAGTCAGCATTTATTCCAGCAAAATGTTAAGTTGTCCTTTGTGCACGAAAACGTTCAGTTACCAATCGGGACTAAATTATCACATGGTTACTCACACCAAGGAAAAGCCTCACAAGTGTCCAATGTGCCCAGAAACCTTCGGACTGAAATGCAGAGTGAAACAACACATTAAAATTGTTCATGATGGCATTAAACAAGCCACAAAAAAAAATCATCAATGTACAATGTGCAGTTTCGAAAGTTGCAGCAAAAGCAAGTTGGAAATTCACGTGCGAAAACATCTTACTGAGCTCCCGTTCTCTTGTAACCGACCCGGCTGTGGTCATAGGACAAAATACAAATCTGCTTTGTCACAGCATGCCCGTCAAGTTCACAGTGATAAACGACCCTTTAAGTGCCCATC